>UELU01141396.1:0-80910 GCA_900490025.1 Megastigmus dorsalis
ATCTAAGGCCAGCCCTAACAACAGTCGCTATTGACTTAAGGCCCTGATCAGGCTCATCTAAGGCCAGCCCTACGTCCGACTAGCCTTTCCAGGGCCATCCTCCCGCCTCGTTACGCTCCTTATTAAGGGCCGGTAGAGGCCGCCAAGCCAGGCCCTTCGGTACAGTTAAGGTTGCCTTAAATATTTTCCGATCGGGTAAGTGCACGGCTTCGTATGCAGAAGGACATGGGTTCGAATCCACCTCGGGGTAAAGTTTTTTTCTAAAATATTATTTATTTAAAAAATATTCTTTAAATTGTACAACCGAAATAAAATCTAAAATCTAACATAAAATCATATAAATTAATTAATTAAAAGAGATTGGAAGAGAAAATAAATTTTTAAATTTCGATTTTCACATTGCTAGACCTCCGTAATAAAAATTACTATACTTTCTTGGATTCTTTCCTAAACTTCAAGTCTGTCCCCAAATTAATGAATAATATAGTACTTTTTCTAGAATCTTTTTAGAATCTTTCTAAGACAATTTCTCTCAGTGTGTAATTTTCTTATTGTTATAGTTCGTAATAATTTTCGTTACTGTTTTCTTAGAAATAAATAATTAAACTTTTTTACGGAAATTCGAAGGATCTAAAGGAGGATGTCTACGAAATTGAAATACAAAGCAGTATTTCGAGGAAACTCACGAAAGCTATATCGTTATCTAGAGTGTGGAAAAAATATTGAATTTAAAAAAAATTAATTACGGTCGGAAGATTGATAAATACTTGATAGTAAATCAGCGTCTTTCTATATTCGTCTGTTTCCACTTCCCTATATCAAGCATATGTTACAGTAAACGCGGCTGTTTTTAGAATATTTCTCTTCAAGTAAGGAGGTGAATTTTGTTCAATTGAACATCTTTTCATATTCTAAATGACAGTACAAACTTCATATAGAGTCTTGAGGCAATTTCATTACTCCTTTTCACATTTTTAGCTTGATTCACAAAATATGAGCCCGATTATTGTATCGAAATTTTAAATACTATATCATTATCCATATAATTTGCAAGAATAATTATCAGTTTTTTTTAACATAATCAAATGCCCAATATATCATAATCTATATCTTTGAAACAATTTTCGAAAGTTTAATATTTCTCAATTCGTACAATTATATAAAGTATTAAAAAAATGAAAGTTGAAAAATGTCAGATTCCTGCGAATTCCTGAAAATTTACGATCTTTAAAACTTGAATTTTTTCCAACACTGTCCGTTGGCCTTTGAGCGTAGGCTTCATTATACTTATTAAATGAAAACCACATATTAAACGAATCCCTGAACTATATAGAGCGTCACGGCATTCACTCCCCAGTTGAGCATCCAAATTTTAAAAACTTCATCTTCGGTATATATACTAATTCGTCGGTCGGTACATTATATATATATATATACAGCTTCGAGCAGTTCGAGCGAGCGATCGATGCGTCGTGGCCGCGTGAAAAAGAGAGAAAGCGAGAGAGAGAGAGAGAGAGAGAAGCGAGCGAACGAACGAGGAATCCCCATAACAATTTCAGCAACATTCGGAAGTTGGAGTCCACGCCCACGTTCGGCAACATTAGAGTACGCCGCGCAAGGTTACAAAGACGCCGATGTGTGTCTACGTCTGTGTATATGTGTGTGTGTGCATGTGTACGGCGCGCAAGTTCTCCAATCTCGAGTGCGGCTTGCATTATCCACTATACGCGCGCGGGCTCGAAAACTGCTTTAATAATTACACACCGGGATACATGCGCTCGCTTACACACACACATATATATATACTATATACTATATATATATACGTAACTGGAGAGATGGGCTTAGCTCGAGCCTTTGCCGCCGCCGCCGCTGCTGCTGCTGCTGCTGCGGGGTTGGGTTCAAGGTCATGCTGCCTTGAACACTTTTTCTCTTCCTCCTCTATATCTCTCTCACTCTGTGTTGCGCGCGTGCAGTAAAACTTTTGCACTTTTTTTTTCGGGACGGGTGTTTCATAAGTTGCGCATAACGCGCGTTGGTTGTGTACATGTTATATGCGGCGAGAAAACGAGTCAATATAAAGATCCCGCGACTTTATATCCCAGAGACGACGAGTGCGGCTCGCAGTCGCGATTTATCGCGAGGCTATCGCTCCGCGCGCGGGCCTCGCTCGAGTAATTGGCAACGTGGGAATGAGAGAGAGAGAGAGAGAGAGAGAGAAGAAGAAGAAGAAGAAGAAGAAGAAGGAGGAGGAGGAGAGACTGCATTGCTGCGGGTTTTAATGACCAAACTATCGGTTTCGTGCATGTGCCTATATAAGCATCGCGGCTCTTCTCTTTTAGATTCTCCCTTTTTTCTCCGTATACTCCATTCCAGCTGCGTACAGTATAGGAAAGGCCATCAGCGGATCCGAAGCCTATACTCGTTGATTTGCTGTGCTGCGGAGATTTTTATGATAAATTCCGTGGACTTTTCGTGTATCGTGTATCGCGATATGTGTTTCCGGGTTCCGGGAGAACGACGATTGTTAAGGTTAATAACACAGGACTCGCAACTCGAATACTTTTGCACAGAACTGACAGGTTTTTCTGTACATACACGGCGCGTAATAATTGCGCCTAAAAATTGAGATGTAATGCATGTATACATATATGTAATTTATGCGATAGGATACATATATGTATTGCTTGCACAACGGATACATTATCTCCATCTATATAGGTGTCTATTTTTAGATAATTTTATGTATGAGAGGGTTTATAATTAATATTAATAACTCGGAATACACGATGATCCTTTTTTCGCAATTTCAATTAAAGTGTACATCGCGTATAAATGCGCTTATACATATACTTATCAATTACTGCCTTATTGATTATATCCTATATATTTTCATGAATATTTCATTCGTGCAGCTAATAAACCAATACTTTAAATTATACGTTTCTGCATTTCACTTAAAATATACATGCAATGGAGATATCGCGGAAACGGACATTATAAATCATTAAAAAAATATGAATTCATTTGAAAAAAAAAAGAAAATCATATATTCATGTGAAAGTTCTAATATAACGATACTCGACAAACAAATAGAATGTTTAATAAGCGCATAATATCATAAATAATGATAATAGTGGTCGCGCGGTTGGATAGAGAAGCGAGAAGAGAAAAAATTCGAGCTGGAAAATATAATATTTTATACATACATATACCAAAGCATAAGAGCATAAAAGGAGGTATTATAGAGGCACGCGGTGTACCGGCGTACAGCTTACTCTTTTATAACGTACATCATCGCGCGCGCCGCTCATAAATATCTAAAATACGATCCGCAACGTCGAGAGTAACACGCTAATTAAACCATAACTCGGGAACGATATGGCCGGAGCCCTTCTATGTCATCTATATTTAATAGTGACATAACTATTAATCCCCGCGCCGCGGTGGTAAAATAAAATTGAAAACTACACACACACACACACGCGCGTGGCGAGGTTCCAGTCCAATTAAAACGAGTCTCGGCGATAATGAGGACCGGGCGGCTAACTACCCGGGCGTCCGTCCACTGCCTAAAAAGTGTGCTTACATATATATATACGTGGGCACTTTGGCTTTGATCGGTGCGCGACACTTCGCAAGAACCAGAGAACCGAGAGAAGCCACGAATCGACAAAGAGGACGCCGCTATATACTCGCTCCTTTTCCAACCCGACAAATTAACAGGTTTCTATAATACGCTTCCCTGCGCGTATTATATCTTACCGTGCTCTTTTTTTTTATGCGCGCCTCGCCGGGGGATTAACCGATAATGAGCAGCGGATTATAATAATTATACAGGTTTCTCGTGCTCCGTTTGTTCTCTTTGAATAGCGCGCGCGGAAAAAGAATTTTCACGACTATATATCCAGCGGTATAAGTGTGCGGGACAGTTGATGCCGCCGAATCGACGACTGTATACTATGTAACTCGCGTTGCGTCGCTCCTCGTGCGAGCGTGCCACCAGTATTTATATACAATATGGAATAATACATGTATAAGCACACACGTGTAACTGGTAGTTTGCTCGGAGACTTTTTCTTTCGGTTGGCTGCTACAATTATGCAAAACATCGCAATTTTCCTGCTTTAACTCATATGTACAGCCTGTCTGATTTTATATTGTTGATGATGGGTTGAGATGCTCTGTACATATATAGAATTGTAGGAAAATTAAATGTATGGTTCTTTAAAGGAATAGGTAAAAGTTTGGTTTCTTGGAACAAGATCTGCGGCATTGTGGAATAAAATAATTGGAGAAAAGAGAAGAATCGAATGAAAACGATATCTATATATACATAAATTCGCAAGAACATAGGGAGTATATTTCCTGCATAATGCAAGCACTGTATATTCATAGCTTTTGATTTCATATTCAAATGTTTGCAAGAGCTTTTACGATTGTGCATTAGTCGAGCTATTATATATATGGGCAATTAAAAATGACATTTCTCTTCACTGGTATAGGTATACATATTCAAGTGCATATACATGCGATAGTAGAAAGTTGTGCAGTGGCTCGTGCGGCAAATATACCTATTTAAAATCGCGAGGTTGTATAAATAATCATTTTAATATTTTTCGGCTAGAGTTAACGTGGGTGTGAAGCAAAGATAATGCCCGTGTCCGTTATAAGATGAATATATCATGTAGCACGAATAATCGTATGCTTGAAAACTAATTTCATTCGACAGATATGGTGTAAAACATTCTTTTCTATAACATCTTGATTTTTAAATTACTGAAATATAGGAAGTGTGTATTTGCGCACGCGACGAAACGATTTATTTTTAAAAAGTAAAATTTGAATTAATCAAAAGCCCCGACGAGTGAAAAGGTAAAAATAGGCACGGGAAAAAACGACTTCACTGCCATATGTCATTCTGTATTTAATTATCACTTTTCATTCGATCCGCTTTGTAAATTAAAACACGTACGCGTACAATATCATGCAGCGAGTACATTGTTGTTTTAAATTTTTTATTTTGCTAACAAAATAAATGTATAATTCATAAAGCATCTTTCTTTTTAAAAATTATTTATTAATTGCAAATTATGATAGCAATGTTGATAAGAGTAATAATGCTACTGTATAACGGTATTATAAAGTCTTATTATCTAAAGCATATACATTTTTCTTTATGGTACGATAAACAACAATAATAATTAAGAAAAGTTCAAATGGAACTATGTGAATATATTTACAATATGTCGTCTCGTGAATAGTAAACATCATCGTCGTATTATAAATGTATATTTAGTGTATGCATTATTCGATACGTGAATTTGCAAATCGTGAGTATAAAACATTTAAGGCGAATGGACGATGCTTTTGCGAGAAATTCAAAATTATAGTATCAAACATTTCAATTGAAGTAAAGATGTATCGTGACATCTAACATAATCGCGCTTGCAGACGATTTTGAAAGCAAATAAGTGTGCATCTATAATAAAACAGTAGAAACAAATACCTTAATTACATTTTTATCCACTACCGTTTATACATTTTGCAACATAATACATTGGCATATAAGGGAAGCTCGTCGTGTATTGTAGTAAAACACATAATTTTCTTTTTTAAAGACGAAATTTCAAAGTGTGCGCCTACAGACGATGGAAATCCATTTTCCGAGCGGATAAATATAAAAGTTCACCTAAAGAAATATATTATCTTAAGCAGCCATAAATAACACAATTAAAAATTCCAATGCTCTCACAATACATTTAATGTATTTATATATTGAATAAATATGCTTTAATAGATAGATTATGCTGATAGACGTGCGTTTGAATCTTCTTTGTAAAAAATAATTACTTGCTTTCACTTACGTCTTGTCCGTTATACATTCGGAAAAAAACGAATCTCTGTACCATCGAATAAATACTGTCTAAGAGCTTTGAGCTTTGCTAAAGTCATCGCGCGGTTACAATGAGCAATTATATAAGCACACGTCGAGAAACGAAGCCTTATGAGAAGTTGCATTGTTGAACTTGCAGCCTCGGAGTACTTGCGGATACAAAAATCAAACTCCCAGCTGTTTGAGTTGGAGAAGCTCATCTTAGTTGCTCTCGCGTCGACTCGACATTTATTGTTTGGACAACGAAACTCTGTCCTAATAATGTTCGCGGTATTATACGCAACAAAAGATCGGTGTACGGTATCATTTTAATTTTGGTCGAATCGACAAATTACGAAAGCTAGTCGTTATACCCACTGTTCTATACTAGAAGTACATGTATATATTCAAACAAATTACAAGCTCGTTAAACGAAAGATCGTCTCGATACCCTCCAGCTTCAGCTTCGATGTGCGCATCCATGCATATCTCTGCAAACAGCTGCTTTTCTCGAGATACCATATACACGATTGCTCCGCTTTTCTCCATAATCAAGAATCCAGGATTATCGAAACTCTTCCCCGCAGCTCTCTGTCACGCTCGAATGACGGTCTACTTTCTCCGGTGTGGTCGATGAAATCATGCGCTTAATATACGACGGGTGTACACGTGCGTGGATAATGTATAATATAATGGATGTGCGCGAGTCGATATGATAAGATGATGGGCAGATTATAATAGGACGCGATCTAGAGCAATAGTATAATAGATAGGGTGTCCCAGGATCTATCGTCCAGACTAGTCTCGAAGGGGGTTGATTGGTTGTTTGGGTTGGTTGGTTGGATTACACAAGATGTCGGGGTTAATAGTCCTCCATTTGGGATCAGAGCTTCTCCTGGAGGGCCTGGCGCAGCTCCTCCGTGGCCTTGGCTACCTCCTGCACGACCTGCCTCGTCTCGGGCCGGATGTGTTGGACGCTCGAGTTGGATCGTCGGACCGAGTTCCCGCTGCCGAATTTCGGCCGGGGAATCCTCACGCGCTGCACCTCGCTTAGCCAGGACTCCATTGTGTCGAGCTCGAGCCAACTCTCCTTCCTTTGTTCCGACTCTCTGACCCGCTTTATGCGCGCGTCCGCCTTCTTCTCTGCGCACTCGGTGTAGGGGGACCCTGGAACCATACGAAAATTAAACCTTTTATTGTTATCGTTATTGTGACACCGATTCGACTCGTACTTCCGCCTCTTCTCCTTCGTTTTTCTTTTCTCTTTTTTTTACTCGTGCGCTCCTTCGAACGAGGGAGAGAAACTTTTGCGTGGGAGGAGCAATCGTAGGCTTAATTGCGGCGAGTGTGATGTATGTACACACTTACACATATATGTATTTATACAATGTTGATGGGGCTACTCGATTTCCTCAGCCGCGGCGAATATAGTGGGTTGTTGAAAGTAACTTTTAGAGGAGCGGTTTCACTTAAATTAGGGCGATCAAAGCCTTCGGTCTGAGTTTATGTGCGCCGCGGAGCTTTGTTCGCTTGTATATGTACATATCGTTCATGTTATATTCGCGATCATCGCGGACTTTCTTGCCTCGGTTTCTAACGACCGCGAGGTGGATGTGCATTAACGCGGCGGGACGATTATTGTAGAAAGCGCGCGCGCGGCTTCTTATATTGTTCGCGGAAATCATCTGCTGATTTTAATAACAGAAAAGCGTCGATTCAAAATTATTGCCTACCCACTTTATTGTCTTCTGGTTGATGCATATATATACAGCCATAGAAAAGCGTGTGCAAGCCAAGTTTGGAATAAATCACCGCGAGAGAAATTATATATTTTTATTCGCTTTGGGATTATAACGGAGTTTAACACTCGCTTATTCGCACGCTGGAATACTATGTAACGCGCAAATCACTCGTGCATGATACGCATTTGCTCTCGTAAAAACATCTACAAAGTTATTTTGAATGTTCAAGTTTGCGAGATTAAAAACTGCGAGGATTTTCAACGATGAAACTGTACCTCTTGCGAAAGTAAAGGTCTGAATTGTACAGTGACAATTAACGAATGATATATATAGAATATCGGGATACGTATAATCTAGAATTTATTTAATTTGAAATAGATCAATGATTCTTTGCGTGGAAGAAATTTTTGGAATCGTCAATTGTTTCGATTTAAATTATATCCTTCTCAATTCAAGCTTTAAATGTTTAGCCTTAATACAAGCAATGTAAAGAATCATGATAAGACAGATCGCGGTGTATTTAAAATGCATATAGCTCAGCGCGTGTAAGATTGTCGACTCCTTTTAAAACGCATATTAAACGCACCTGTGCTCTTTGTCATGATTCTAGGCCTATTCTTCATTGCGACGCGACTATATAATCGGAAGCAAGCGCCTATTTAGGCGACTCGGGTCGGATAATCAAATTTCAACCTGCAACGCGACCGATCGCGTCTTTCTTTGTATCGCGACACTGTCGCCGAGCGTAACGCGTGAGTCCTCGACCACGAAAAAAAAAAGGACCACCGCTATACAACCGCACTCACTCGTATCTACCGCAACCGTATCAAAATACACACACGCGTGGGTAGTCGAATGATTTATCTACATCCTTCGTATCGTAAATTCACGAGGATCGTCCTTCGTATGTACATATACGAAGAGCTCGTGCGTCGAGAAGAAGTAACGAAAATCGGTACATGAGAGAGCAACCACGCGAGATGCATACGCTATACACGCGGTACGCTATTGGCAAAAAGGAGATCGACGTGCAGCGCGCGGTTTACCGGACCAATTTGCATAGTGTCGGCCGCGCGAGTATACCTACATAAGAGACAAGAGAGGCGAGAGAGAGAGAGAGAGAGGGAGGGAGGAAGTCACTGGGCCACGAGGTTATGCGCGCGCGTCGAGGTGACGCAGTTGTCGTGGTATACGTCGTGTGTCTCGAGCACCGAGAGAGAGAGAGAGAGAGAGAGAGAGAGAACGACACTATGTAGGTACGGGCCCGCATCTTAATCGCGCGCGCGAGACCGACTAATAGGCCGACTCGCTCGGCAGACTGAGACGGCCGACTCTTTCCCTATATATATATATATATAGCTGTCTCCTCCGCTGTCTGTCTCTTTTTTCCCTCTCGCGCGTTTTCGCTTGCTTAGCGACGCGGCGAAGAGACGAGGACTTTTCACGCCGCGCTGATCGACAGACACACATTTCTGCCCTACGGAAGATTAATGCTTGCGCGCAGGAAAGTTTCATTATTATCGTAAAGTGTGTGCGGAAACTTTTGTAGATCATTTTGAAAAATGGAACTAATTCTTGTATTAAACGCACGTGGCGCCCGGAGAAAGTTGGAGGAGAATGAGCTATTAGAGCTCGGGCGGCTTGAGAGCTGCAGAGAAGCAAGATGAGGTGCGCGCGAGTGGCCGCGTGGAAACCAAATAACAGTATATTAATGCTCGAAAATTTTTAATGGACACGGCGAACATCTCGTCGACAAATTGCGCCTTGAATGAATTTTAAACTATGCGCATACTTTTATACGTATATATATATGACACGTTCGTCTTGGTTGACCGTTATTTAGCGAAGCCCAATGTGCAGTTTGTGTTTTAAATGCTGCTGCTCCTGTCTGAGACCAAGAGTCTTTTGTTGTTATTGCGTTTATATTTTAATGGATTACAATAATTTAAAGATTCAAAGTTATTATTTATCTTTTATCGTGTTGGATCGTTACCAAATAAACGTTTACTTTGTTTCCAAATTATCTTTTTCAATTATCATACATGTATATATGATAATATATATATATAAAATTTCCTTTCTGTTGTTGCTAGAAAATGAGCAACGATGGCAGTAAAAGAGACAGTCATCGTCATTATCTAATTTTCCACCAAATGCAAGCCACCCCACTGAGTTCACACACACACAGTCACAGTCACTCGTAACTTTCTATGGATGTGAAACGTTAGCAGTCGATATGGTCAATTATACATTTGCATTCCCTTCTCCATAGCAGTTTCCCCGCAACTGAATTTTCCAAAAGCGCGGCGTCGGCGCCGACACGCGTTTATGCGCGAAAAACTTCACTTTCTATATACAGCACCGTTGGCTGATTACATTTTCAACATATGTCGTACACTTTCTCTCGTAATGAATAAATGCCGATTAGGAGTTCCAAGTATTACCGCGCAAAAAGAAGCGTTTCTATATACGTTATAACTCCACGCCGATCGATTATATATGGACAACAAAAACAAGACTTTGACGCGTTTACGTCGATGTTATATATACAGTTAATAACCATTCTGTATACTGAAACTGCGGCACCGAGGAAAAACTGCTTTAATCAGACTTTTCAACTATGTGCTCTAATTAGATCATGCCATTAAATGAATATTTTTTATTATAAATTGCAAATTCTGCAGTGATTATAGTACGTATCATCATGAAAGTGTTGGAATATATACATAATATAACTATAAATTTTCAACAAAGCTAATATTGTAGTGATATACCAAAGTTGCACGAATAAAAAGATATTGCAGTCGCTTTATGCTCTCTATGCCGTAAAATATAATGCAAACAAAACGAATTATAATTAAATTCCAATTAAGTGTAATGATTTAATTTAATCAGCCGATTAGTCGCGGGTGTCTTTGAAAAGTGATTCACGAAAGAAACGCTCAGCCATAATGAAATTAAGCTATCGGAGCTACCCTTTAGCGTTCTTTCTCTCTCTCTCTCTTTCTTTGCCCCTCTACCTCTCTTCAATCTCGATTATCTGCAAAAGCAATCGGCGCGTCTATAACCCCAAGAATCCGCACTATATCTATATAAAGTAAAGTTTAGCGCGCGGCCGAAGCTCTAAACGGACGACGAGGCGAGTTTCGTCAAGTGCGAACGAAGCGTACAGCGAAAGAAAGAAAGAGACTGCACATAGCAGTATATAGGGAAACAGGCTGTGGCCGAGAGAGTGGAAAAAAAAGGAAAGAGGCTGACATAACGAGGGGCGATAGCGGAGAAAGAGAGAGAGAGGGAGAGATAGAGAAAGAGAGGCAGAAAAATGAGGAGAAAGGGGGGCAAAGATCGCATCTAAAGGAGAAAGAGAGCGACCAAGTCACACGCAACAACGAGGTAAATCCAATTAGTGGCGCGTACAATCAGATCGTCCCGTCTCTCTCTCTCTCTCTCTCTCTCTCTCTCGGTCTGCCACCGCGCGCGCAGAAAAAGAGAGTCGTTGTTTTTAAAAAAGACGCGCGCGCGCCGCGTTATACGATCCTGTTTACATGCGCGAACTGGCCTCTCCTGCGGTGCAAGGAGACAGTAAAAGGCTCCACCGCAGCTCTTGAGAGGAAACAGAGAGAGAGAGAGAGAGAGAGAGAGCCGCCAACTAGATGTATCCAATTAGCAGCCCCTAACCCTTCCGCGCTCTTCTTTTTTACGATGACGCATATACGAGAGATGCAACTTTATATTTTATATATACCCTTTTTTTCTCTCTCTCTCTCTCTCTTTCTCTTATTCGCTTTTTTTTCTTAAACGTTTTTTCTACCCTCTCGCCTCGCTACTTCTTACTTGCTTTAATACATCATTTTTCAGCGAGATTTATTCATTTTACAGTCGACTTGCGTCGGTTGAAGAGAGCAGAGGTTTTCTTCTTTTTTACGTATAATATGCAACAGCTTGCTTTGCTCTTAAAATTGAAAGTTCACGCGAATGAGTACTGACTTTGACATGTGCGGGCTAATTAAAGAATTCGGATTTATTCATAATAAGTAAACAGCTACAGATTAAAATAAGTGAAGTAATGTAACAATTTATGTTTGCATGAACTTTTAAACGTCGGTAAATTTAATTATTGTTTAACCTTGTGTGGTGTAAAAATATTCCATAATTAAACTATAAATTTACTGTTTCTGCCTCCCACATTATAGACAGTTTTCTTGCTTATAAATTAAGCGTCTTTTCAACCTTTTATTATAATATTGATAATGATCAAGTAAAAATGCCTATATTTTTTTATATAAAACTTGTACTGGATCAGGATCATAAAAGCTCATATAAAAATCTCTTCAATTGAAATCATATCTTTTCATACTTTTTACCGAAATATTCGGTTGTTCTAGCCATGTTTAGTGTAATATAATTCTCGTATTTAAATACTAGTAGAATTTTTACCACGGATTAGATAGTCTAACATTTGCAAAAAGAGTTTAAATCGCAAAACAAATGACTCAAAAGGTAGATAAAACTTAAATTGAATCATGTAATTTTCCCTAAAGCAAAAAATTAACTTAATATATTTAGTTGCCTGCCGAGTCATATCTCGCATTTTAGAAATCCTACAGTTGTATACGCGTATTCATATTTGTAGAAACTTCAAGCTTATGATTGCTAAACGTATGTAGTATAAACTATCAAGATGCTTCTTTTTATCAATGGCCCATCTCATTAAGCAATCACTCGGAAAAAGCCAGCAAACACTCGGGCGACGTATAGCAAAAAAAAGGACAAACCGGTTAAAAAAATATGAATTCCCAGACTCTTGAGAGCTCGAGGTACCGTAAATGCGCAGCTTGTGCATCATGTGTACGTACAGTTAGGCGCTGCAATATGCGCGTGCATATAGTCTTTTGAGCAGCCAAGAGACGCGCGCAAGCCAAATGCGACTGCGGTACTATATACATATATGTATAAGCCAAATAATGTCTACATAAAATGCCGAGCCATTTCGTATATATGCACGTGTCTATACTCTTGTTTCTTTTTTCTTGTCTTTCCTCTTCTTTTTATACATCGTTATCTCGTGTAAGTGGCTGTCGCGTGTATGGGATATAAATAATTTGTTTTTTTAAGACTAGTCCTCTTGGAAGAGCTTTTTAGAGCGATTATATGGGCTTGCAAAATGTACGGCTTTACGTATAAGAATATCATTTTGCCATCGTAAACATATAGTTATAGACAATGATAATCTTGTCCGGTGAAATTTTTGTATGTCGAGTTATGAGTAAGACAGCTTTTTGGATTTTATACTGAATAAAAAAACGAATGAAAATTATATTTTTCCCTTGATTTAGCAAAATTTTTGGAAACGCATGTTCTTACCATATAAAAGATCATTTAAATGCGTTGTTAGAAGAACTATTTAAAAATATACTATATTTAAATCAATCCTTATACTCTATTTATAATTCCAACATTACACACATATATATATATGTCATGGGCTTTTGTATATCTTAAAAAATAGATTTTTAAAAAAATTTCACATGGCATGATGATTAACCTTAGAATTCTTTTCTAACAAAGAAAATAAGTTGTATAAGATCTTTGAAATATTATCATGTGAAAATTTGAAAATAATACAAACTCCACGCGTCTATTCAATATTCTGGTATAAAGCTCTGAAAGGAAGTGCTACATAAAACTAAGTGTTTTTTTATTATTAAAACCTTTTCCGCCACTTCGAGTCGCGCTCATCCATAAACGAACGTATACCCGAGATTCGACTGTAATTTGGCTCGTGCTACATTTCTTGTAATAGAAAATGAATCAAAGTAAATTAACTGTCTAAATTCCATTTGCCTCGCGAACGCGCATCAATCATAAGGTTTGAAAATATTGCGAAAGAGCATCAAAAGGAAACTGAGCGTCCAGATAATCCGAACCTGAATATAAAATTCAGTGCGTATATATATGTATATAAGCGATAAAGGGAAAAAGGAAACAAAGCTCAAGGGCGAAATAATATAAAGAAGGGTCAATAAACTATATAGAGCCGAAATGGAAACCTGCATCAAACGAAACGTAACCAAGTGGTTCGCGTGTTCGCGTACTCGTAATCTCAATCTATCTCTCTTCCTCTCTCTCTCTCTCTGTATTCGCAGGCCTGGCGCGTCGGCCGCGGCCCTCGGATTAACAGAGCAGGAGATTAGATAAATCGGCATACTCGCTTATTTTTGCCCCCCTGTCGCGCGATTTATCCTAGGATATCCAATTTCTCGGCGACCGTTCTCCCCCCGCCCCCCCCTCTCTCTCTCTCTCTGTACACTTTTTCTTCCCCGACTTGTCCCACGCGAGCGCGACATGTCCCGTAATTATTTTATTCGCCCGCGCTCGCAACACTGTATACATACACACACACCTCTCTCTCTCTCTCTCTCTCTCTCTCCGAACGCGTGAATATATATATATGGTAGTTGCGCGAATTCGTTATGCAATTGACGTTAGAGAGGGACCGCGCGAGTGTCATACGGATATACGACTATACGGATGCCCGCAACTCTCGTTTTTCTCTTTGCGCCTTTTTTTTTCTATCTTTGTTTTTCGTTGCGGTGCGGTGTGTACAGCATGTTTCCTCGATGATATCATCGGTGCCCGGTCTGGAGGTTCCGACACTCGGACCTTCCTGTGGACGTAACGCGGCTCTTTCGCTTTTTCGCTATTGCACTTTTTTGTCATAGAGAGAAATGAATTGTTTGCCGCCGCTGCTGCTGCGCGGTTTTAAGTTAGTTGGGTGCGACTGTAGTAATCGTGCACGTATATAGTATTTAGTTGCGTGGTGGTACATAGCCGCGTTTCGTCTCGATGCAATTAGAAAAAAAGGGGGGTTAGAATCACTTTTGACCTTTTTCTGGTTTGCTGTATCGCTGGTGGATGTGGCTACAACCGAAATGAAATGGAATGAAAGGCGGCGGACTCGTTAGATAACAACATTTTATCAGCTTTGAAGACAAAACTATCAAAAATTGCGTAACATTTTCTTATCTATGTAACAGACTTTGTATTTCTATTCATTTATTTTGGATGTTATTGTTGGATGCAAAAGTGAAAATAAAAAAAAAACAAAGGAGATTTCATGAATCGTGTTTTTCAAAACTAAAAGATTTCCGCTAGAAATTAATTTTCAATAAATTAACACAAAATTCATGTACTTTGCATACAGATGCAATTTTTTGTTCAATCGAAAAACAACAGTGTGAAGAAAACCTAAATTGTAAGTCATTGTAACAAAGAAATTTAATACGTTACTCTGACGTATTACCAAATTATAACTGTATAAAAAGATATTTATGCCATTTATACTTAAATTAGTATTACAGTTTTTTCAACTGAACCTCTGCCCTAAATAAAAGTTAAAAATAAAATATAGTTTCAATGTTTTCTTAAAACCTACATGTACAGAATAAGTAACCCATTTCGATTATATAGTTCTCAAGTCAATTAATTCAAACATTTAAAGATATAATAGAGTTAAAGTTTACAAATTAGTTATTTTTAATTTAAAATGCATAGGTATACAATAGCAAATATGCGCAGTTCATACATCACCCTCATTATAGCGTGAAAAGCGAAGAAAAAAAAATCAATCATAAAGCAGTGTTAACATAAAAATCAATTACACAAATCAGCGAATAATAAAAGTGTCGAAAACCGCGGTAAAAAAGTTATGTATACCTCGACAAAGAAAGGAAAAAAAAACTTGGGTGCACGCGATCCGCACACTACACGTCGAACGTGTCTTTCGCAGCGCGGTGTGCAGTTATTAAAACAATCGACGCTGCCACCGTTGATTACGAGATAAAGAGGAAAGTCGGCGTTCGGCGTTCGCACTAAGCACAATAGTATTTACCGCGGGCAATATAAACCCGGCTAAGGCAGTAAATTTCTTTGCTTCGTTTTCCGGAAAATGTTGTTCACCATCATACATACGTATATATATATATATATGTGTGTGTGTGTGTGTGTATAACGTCCGAACTGACTGTCACCGCGGCTTGCAATTTTTACGGCCTCCCCTTCCCGTCTCTATATATATAGCCGCACGTTTCGTAATACGGACCCCGTCCACTCGTTCAAGTTCGCGCATGTGTTCGCGATAGAGAGAGAGAGAGAGAGAGAGAGAGAGAGAGAGTAAAAGTGAAATATCGGGGCAGATATAAATTAGCTTCGCGGAAAACACGCGAAGGCTTGTCTAGGGAAATTTGTGTGTGCGTGTATAGGTCCACCAGCGCCGTTTAACTTATAGAGCATACGTGTGCGTAGACCCAAGTCACGTTAAATTTATATGCGCGTGCGTTAATGTAGGATACACGTGACGAAGGTTTAAAGCGCCGCTGCTGGTGCTGCGCTGCGACAAAAAGGGGCTTTGCCGCTGCCAAATCAGCTTATATAGTCCGTGCGCGCTCAATTAATGCTGCGATTCGTTGGTTGCAGGGGACATTTTCTTTTGCTCTTATACATCGGTGCTCCTGCGCGAGCCATTAAAATCTTTATATAGGTGTACGCGCTCCCTTTATCTCGACTCATCGGCGAAATCAACCGATTCGACGAACTTTAGGAATTTACCGCGCTAAAAGCATCGATTTGTCAACTGGAAGAAAAAAGGAAAAAAGAGGACGACATCGAGACACGCAACGCAGCCTGAATTATTTGATCACTCCGCAGAAATAGTTATCGCGCGCGCAGCGCAACGATACACAATCCCATCGCGGCTAAAGTTATGGATTATATGCATCATACGCGAAACGATCGTCGCTATAAAGCCAAAGATCGTTCCTAAAGAAGAAAAGGAGAGAAAAAAAAGGTTGAGTCCGACGACAAGGTCGCGTGGTGCGCAGCGCACATCGAACAAAAGCTGGGCGGCGAGAGTCAAAAAGCCCCGCGCGAGCGCACGCGTTATCAGTGGCGTGTGCGCCGAGATGTGCGCACTATATACACGTCACTGCTACCGCGCAAAACACGACGGGCCCAGAATAAAAAGAAAAAAAAAAAGAAGAAATACACCAAGGACGCAAATATAATAACGCACTTACCCTTCGGCTTTTATCTTCGGCTAACCGCTCCTGTTCTCTCCTCTCTATCTATCTCTCTCTCGACTTGGCGATCGACACGGCAACTATATAGACAGACAGACAGGGAGAGAGAGAGAGAAGGACGTGCGTCGAATCGAGGTCGAAGTAGAAATCGGCGTGCAGCGCGAGCAGTTGAATCGCTCGCTCCGCGGCGTGTTACAACAAAGATACACACACTTCTGCCTATCTTTCTCTCTCTTTCTCTCTCTCTCTCTCTCTCTCTGTGCAGAGTATATGTATATATATAAGAAAGAGTAGTGCTGCGCGAGAGCTGCGTCGTTATACGAAGAGGTGCGAGACCTTCGGTGCTGCGGACTCGACTGATTCAGGACTGGGCCCCGAGACTCGTCAAGTATAGTAGTAGCTCGCTTATACCACAGAGAGAGAGAGAGAGAGAGAGACTCCGCGGGGTTTACGTTTTACCTGAACGGGAGTGAGGTATACGCCTGAGGATATAAGGAAGGGGTGGGGAAAGATGAAGAGGAGGAGGAGGAGGAGGAGGAGGTGGTGGTGGTGGTAGTGCGCTGGCTACTCGGACACACGGCTACGGCCGAAGAGCTGCGGCGCGGCGGGAGCTGCTCCGACACGAGGAAAAAAGGAGCAAAGTGCGCCGCACACACACACACACACGCGCGCGCGTATGTACGTACAGTATATAGGTACAGAGAGCGAGGGAGAAAGAAAGTGCACGCGCGCGAGAGACGCGAAGAGAAAGGTTGGAAGGAGACGGAGAGATGCGAGAGAGCTCTCGGGAGAGCAGGTAAACTTTATACCGCAGGTACAAACTCTTGGGGAAGGGATCTTTCTCTCTCTCTCTCTCTCTCGCATATACTACACACCGGAGCTCTTTGTACACCGTTGCCAAGTTGTCCGCGGCCGAATACAACACCAGGACTGTGCGCGAGTGTGCAGCCTTTGCTTCTCTCTCTCTCTCTCGCTCTTTCTCTGTGTGTATACGAGTGGACTTTAAAAGCGCATGCTTGTGCGTACAACTCGTCCCGACGTTTGGCAGCCTCCGCTGCTGCTTCTGCTGCTTCTTCTTCGTCTTCTTCTTTTTCTTCTTCTTCTTCCTTCCTTCCTACATCTTCTTCTTCTGCTGCTTCTTCTTCTTCTTCTCTCGTTTGCGCCGATGGGTCAATCGGAACATCTTTGATGCTGCGAGCTAACAAATTTTTACGCGGCATCGCGCTTTATCGTCTTTCCAAGCCTACACCGAGTTCTACGCTCGAGTGATTGTTTGTTTTCGTTTTTATTCACGTAGAGTTATAGACGAGTCTTGAGAATTTTCAGTTATTCATGATTTAAGGACATACACTCGGCACTGCTTATTGCCTTGAGAGGAGGCTATACGATAATAATTTTGAAGATCGGCAGTTATATCGGTATAAGCTTGGCTTGCGCACCTTTAGTGCAGGTAATCTTTATTGCCGTATACCACTGAAAGCCTATACAGAAAACTTCTTCTAATTTATGTGAAGAAAACTTTGATAGAAATCACTTTGATATTTAAACCGAATGCACATCCGAGATACTATAACGTACTCAACTTTCGTTTCGCGGTAAAAGTTTTATAAATAATCAAGATTAGGTCAAACATCAAGAAATGCAGGACTTTTTTAAAGCAGAATCGCTTGCGCTTTTTTATGGGATATATTAGAAAGAAATCGCAAAAGATTACCGTGATTCTCGATAGTTGTTTAAAATATCAACGATTTCCCCATAGTTCTTCACGCAAAAAAGCATTCGAGTATATAATCATCGCCGTTTTCTTACCGCGGAAGCAATACTCCAATACAATGCAGGAACAATTAATTAATTTCAGATTCTCCATATAGGCTCCTCCTCTGAGTGCAACTTATTTTCAATAAAGATCGGCCGGTCTATATCGGTAATAATATATTCCTGCGCCTATTACATTCTAGCACGGCGGCGGGCATTGAAAGTATTGTATATCAAAAAATATCAAAACGTTACATAAATAGTAAACAATCCAGACGTATACGCGGGGCATGACATCATTGTTTATGGCTCGCGATAAAATATTTTTTTCCACCGGCTCGCCGCCGCCGCGCAGTTTGCCAGTGACTTATGATACTAAATTAAAGAGCCGAGCGTAAAAAAAACACACACACACAGGGCAGCAACAGCAGCTATATACACGCTCGCGTAATTGAAAACGGTGAACATAGCCAGGAGGTGGGCTTGATGAGCGTATAACATAAGCTTTAATTAAATCGATCCCAGCAAAGGTTTTCATCTCTTATACCCAGACTCTCGGTCAAGAACAAGCGGCGCAACAGAGAGAGATAGATAGATAGAGAGAGAGAAAATGGCAATCGGCTTAAAGGCCTTGAAGCATCGACGCGACTCTGCAGAGAAAAAGAGAGAGAGATAGATACTTCCGTATTATTGTTGCAGAATCGAACGCGTACAGAGCGAGCCGATCCTTTTATAATGCGCCAAAGGCGACTTATCGCGCGCTCGAGCACCTCGCTGCATAGTGCAAACGACAAGCGAATTTCGCCGCCCACGCTTTTAAATGGAGGCTGCTGCTGCCGCTGACTTTTAATTGCTCCTTGCTGTACGTTAATGCTCGCTGCAAGCGTCTCGCACACTATTCCGAGCATTTGCATTTTAATGCGGGTGAATCGGTGCGACGGATCGAAAATCTTTTTTAACTGCGCACCGAGTTTGCTTGGAGAAGACTGTGCATCCACGACTTTTGCTGGGGGCTGCACTTAATGAGAAAATTTATTGCGATAGCGTGGATCATCTCTGTCGCGAATGCTGCAATTTGTTAAACACGGCTTTACTCGAATCCGATGTAGATGTTGTAAATTTTACTTATATTATATTACGCTCGGCATGTGTGCTAATTATTATTTTCTTAGAATGTATTCAAATCTGTGGAGCGCACCAAAATTTTTAAAATAAACGCGTCAATTAAAAGTGATTCGCGAGTTGATATTGTACAGCAAAAGTGAGGGAAACTTGTCATGAAGATTCTCTAATAGCTTATCGCGTGAAATTTCGTTAAAACTGGTATATCGTACCGTATACTTATTAATCCGACTCATCCATAGTATGACCGATATTTATCGGCATTATTCCTAAAAAAGAATCCCATGATATTCCGTTCGCCAGTGACACGATCCGTAAAGTCTACATTGAACTAAAAGCTTCTTCATATCCCAGCGGTACAATCCATCGCGGAGTTCTCACAGTGGGGGAAAAAAAAGTCGGCGGATCGAGAAGCGCGTAATTATATACAGCTCCTAATCCAAATGAAACGCCTCCCAAGACAATTAGCGCTGAAAATCGCGCATCGCACGAAATTGAACGGTCGGAGGCAGAGAGCTCTTACCGCACAGTCGCGGCTGCCGCTTCTTCTCTATATAATGAAAGCCAGTTACAGTTACATGGCTAATAATTTATACACAAGAGCGCGCGCATATATAGGTATATAGGCGAAAAGAAAAATATCGCGGTGAGACAAAAAGAGGTAGAGAGAGAGAGAGAGAGAGAAAAAAGCATACCTATACCTCGCTAACGGAAGAAGCGTGCATACAAATGTCATTAGAAGCTCTCGCGGTCGTTGATCCCCTCGACTGGGTGTCTGCTGCCCCGCTGTGCGTTTCTCTCTCTGCGCGTGTGTGTGTGTACCAGTCTGCATAGCGTATACTTGCGTCTCGCGAGAATCGGACGCTTCTGCTTCTGCGCTCGCTTCCTGCCGCCGCCGCCGCCGCGATCTGCGCGTCCATGTGCGCACACGCGCCGATCTCTCTATGCATGTATGTATATGTCTAATGTCTAATGAATACATGGCACTAGATCTTTTCTTGCGCAAAACCGTGAGTCAGCGCTCGCTCCATTCTTACACGCGTGTATAACTTTTGCGCGTAATACGCCGATCTCGTCTGAATCATGTATATTACATGTGCGAGTATATCGAGAAAGGGATATAGATAGATATTGTAATAGAGTTGCGGCGAGATGAATGATTAATAGTGAACGCGATATCGGACTTGTAGACGTGTTGTGAGTCTTCTCGCTTTCGGACTAATCGCCGACGTGTCTCGGGCTCGGAGGATGTAAAACGATGAATGTTTTTATTATAAATTTGTGGAAAAGAAAGAAAAAAAGTGAAATCGCCGAACCCGTTCACTGTTGAGTATCGATATACTATACCTAATCGTTTTTCCCAGAAGAGCATGGCCACTGAAAGTTCGATGCGTCACGTAGAAATTTATTATACTGTATATATATTGTGCATTTCGTATAACGGTTGATCGTAATTCTTTGGCGAGTTAAAGCGCAATTTCCGAAGTAAATAATTATATTTGGGGATGAAAGAGAACTTTCCGAGCGATTTATAACGAAATATAAAAAGCTCGTGCGGTAGCATTAAAATTTCATTTCACGTGTATAATTTGTACGAGAATACGGTAACTTTAATTGAATGATTCATTATATCCACATAAATGATTCGCGACTGTTATGTTTAATGTACCGTTTACCCGCGCTGTAGTATTATATAGTAATTCTTTGTATATCCAAATTATGCGCAAGTTTTAAGATGTACGTTTTAGTGGAAACGCAAGTTTTGAGAAACCGTGTATTTGCATATCTATACATTCGAGTTAAAATACTTATTCTTCGAAGGCTGATTCGATAACTTTCTTTTGAAACAACTTTACGCGTATATATACCTGACTAATTTCTGGAATAGTAAATCCACAGTTCCGACTTTATCTTATACATGTAAGATTACGAATATTTGTTTGTTTTCTTGTATAAAGCCAAGATTTTGCTAATTTTGATGCGATTTTATTATTGTGTTCTATAATCTGTATAAAGTATCGCGAAACTAAAAATTGTTGAAATATGTCGAAACGTATATAGTTGAAGTAGTTTTATATAATACATGCGATGGTGCAACGAAATATAGATCAGCCACATCTTACTGGATACGCATACTTTCTAATTTGAAACATACACACTCATTCAAAACCGCCACTTCTCTTTATCGATTGACTTTTCACGAATTATACCACAAAATAAAGTCCAAACCATTTCCGCGTTCGTGTGATAAAAAATAATAGATTTTAAAATAAAACGCATTTCCAAGGATACTCCGTTGAGCCATCGGTTGTCGCGCAATAAAACGGAGTGATTTGTGCAATGCAAGTCGCGCGAGCAAGGTCTTGTTTAGGCGCGACACATGAGAATTAACCGAAATCGCATCAAAAGTAGATAAAACTTCATTCGCGTCCCTCCCATAAACCTCGCAAATATCGCTGCACTCCTCGTTGAAGAGACCGGGAGACAAGCAAAAAAGAAAGCACATCACATCGATAGCGCTCTCTTACGTCCCTTTTTTACCGTTCTTTTATTGCTCCTTGTCGGCATGTCATTAAATGCCCGCGTAGCCCTGTAGCATCTTATATAACGTTTTCGAAGATATCGGGAACAAAAAGAAAACGAGACAAACAAATAGAGGGAGAAAGAGAAAAAGACGCGGTAAGGAAAAACTGGTTCGAGGCAACTGGAGCGCTCCGAAATCCTGGATATATAAAGTCGGTCTGCTCCGTTTTTCGAGAGTGTGGCGGGAGACTGCGTCTGCACCGAGCGAGAAAAAGACTAGTATACACAGAAAGAGAGAGAGAGAGAGAGAGAGAGACGCAGACGGAGAGCACGAAGGAAAATATCGGGCACGAGCCAAACGGCGCAGCCTGCGGACTCGAATCAACTCTCCGGACGGAGATCGAGGTTTTCTCTTTCTTTGGTGCTTGTTTACAGGACGACTTTATATATATATATATATATATATTGAGCAAAATGCTCGTTTCGAAACACAGCATACAACATTAAATGACCTTGTTTTATTTACGCTGCATTAGTGTACACGCACTGCAACTTTAAAATTTTGCAATTATTATGTGCGCGAGCGCGTGCGCGGACGCGAGGGAGTGAAGGTGATATAAAAAAGAACCGCAGCATACAGTTGATATACTGAAATACGATTGTCACTCAATAAGTAAATATATTGCACAAGTATCTATTGAACTACATGTACATATATATAATAGAACTCTACGTTTGTTTCGTCAAACTGATCATAAATCCGGATGCACTTTTTGTGCTCTACTATTTATATACAGTTTATTTTTCTATTCATATTTTTCCCAATCCCTTTCACCGCGTTCTTCGTTTCCTACGTATGAAATTGATTTTCCACAATAAAATTAATAATCCACACGATGTATAATAAGCAGCGCGCTAATTATAGATTAGCATTAATTTCCTGTCTAATAACCTAGTCGTAAAAACGAAGGCAAATCACACTCTAAACATTGCAACTCCGTAATCTCTCGCCGTTCCGCAGCTCTGCAGCGCAGCGTAAAACTGTGAAATTGCATTTCACGGAAAAAGGAGGCTGCTGCAGAAGCGAATGAATGATTAGCGCGGTTCGTGCATCAAAGAGTGTACATATATATTAGTTTATAAGATTAAGCAATCGATCGCTCCTCGCTCCATACATATACATACAAGATCCGTGCCAAAGTGCTTTCCAACTCATTTACGCACGATTTGCGCCAGATATATCATCGCCGCGTGTACTTGCACACGCACACGCACATGGCCGCAGGAGATGCAATCACCAAATCAGCGCTGCAGCCTCTTTCAGCGCGAGAGCTTGCGCCCCCCGATAAAATTGATTTACACACGCACACACATACATATACATATAAGCAAGAGCGCAGCGAAGGAAGCAAAGAAAGCGTCGGCGTGCGTATACGTATATATATATGTAGGCAGTGGCAGACCCGATAAGAACGAAAGTGCACGCGATTTTCGAAGAGCAGCAACACCTAGCGCTTTTCTCATGTTATCGGCACTCTGTCGGTCAACGATTGTATATATATATATATATGTATATACATGCTGGTCGCGATCTTCCAAGTGTGCAGAGTATTATAGCCGATGTGCACTGCTGCACGTGGCAGAGAAAGGAGATCGCGCTGGCGCGGTTAGTCCGCGGAAAAGAGCCGATACCCGACAATTGCTGCACCGCGTGAAATTCAAGTTTTCGATATCGCACCGATGCCAACACACCCACACACACACACACACAGATCTCGAGCGAGAGAAAGTCTTTCACGCCTTTATGATATATACCATGACGATCGTTCCTCGTGTATATTCATATATATATATATAGACAGCTGGGAGCAGACGACGATTTGCCGTGGCTGTAAAGTAGGTCGATTGTTGAAAGGGGGCGTCGCACGCGCCGCGAACCGCAGACTTATATAGCGCGAGCCCACTTTTGTAAAATCCACGAGTAACCGAGGTTAATCCGTTTCAGCGGTCGATTTTCTTCGCCCGTTTTCTTCCCCCGTTTGATACGTGCGCCATACCAGCCTTCCTTCCCAGTATATATATCGCCACCGATTCTCTGCGTGTATATATATACTTGTGCGGTGCAGTCGATCGCTTTCTCTCGATGTGCAGCACACACTTCCGCTATAATAATAATTTAATTATGAAGGTTGAGTGCTTCTTTTTAACGTATCGCTCAGCGGGAATTAATGTGTGCGTTTGTGAGAGGGGGAAGAATGATGGTTCCTTGGTATTCATATAGGCGTGTGCGAGTGTTTGTTGTTCCTCCTTGATGACGCTGCTATATGTTCCTTCGTATGTGAGAAATGAGCGGAGTCGACTGTGGTGTCTATCTTGCGATATTGTATAAGATGTACGTTTTACCAAAGCTTGCACGTATTTAACAATTCAACGGATTGTTTTAGATATGAATGAATCATTAAAAGTTGATTATTTGCGTAAAATCATTAAGAAGTTCTACATAATAATTGAAGTTTAAATCATTATAGAAAATTTAATTAGTTTTTAGACATTTTGTAGATTACAGAAAACTCGTTAACATATTTTAAAACTATATTTATCCATCCGAGCATACCTGTAAGATATTTAATCTATTTCCTCTTCAAAAATGGTATAGGAAAACATGAGATATTAAGTTGCTGGGGTGTACACAATAAATGCTGCGCTAAAATTTCCATCGCTCGCTCGCTCTCTGCAACGATTTTTCCGGGAAAAAAGAAACTTTTCTAATCTCGTCCTTTGAATCTCCTCATTTCTCGCCGAGCTATATTCCCTCCTCGAAAACTTTTGATAAACTCAGCCGAAAAACTACAGATAAAACGAACCACCTATACTATATACAAGAAACATTCCGTGTATAGGTATAGTCTCGATCTGCCTATATACCACGGTATATCAGCTTACGAGAAACTACGAAGAATTCCATCGTCATCTTCTACGGGCAATTTTTTTTTCTCTCGCATCTCTATATCGAAACTCTCGTCCGCGCACAAAGTTGAAAACAGCGCTATTAATAAAACTTCCGCCAGGCACGCTCACTGTGCTAAGTATACAGAAAAGGAAAAAAAAGCCGAACCGAAAGGAGTCCCGGGACACACGAGGGTCGATGTTCCGTGGATCGCAGAGGCCGTGGAGTCTCAACACGCCCGCTAGAGCCTATATGAACATTAATTTCCAATAAAATAATTGCCGGTTACCGGGCGCTCATAACTGTTCGTTATTATGCGAAGGAGGAAAACGAAGAAGGAGTTATGATACGCGTAGGCTGTGCACCGCGAAACGGGTGCGGCGATTCGCGGCCACTTACCGATCGCCGACTGGTCAAACGCGGCGCATATCTAAACATACCCGAGAGTGAGAGAGAGAGAGAGAGAGAGAGAGAGGCGGGCATTTATCCGCTGCACACGCGATAAAAGTGAAACTCATCGGCGGATATCAGTTCGCGAGTGTATGCACTTGCGGAGTCGATAAGATTCCGCGCTCTTGCTCGTTACCCGACTTCCTTCTTATTATTTCTAAACGCTAAACTGCGCGCGCGGCGGACTCTCCGTTTCACTTTTGCGCATCCGCGTATCCGAAGCGAGTTTACCATGCGAATTCGAGGACGTGCGCGTAACGTAACTGGCCGTGTAGATGAGCTAATTGGTATACTGACATAAAAGCTGCGGATAGGATAAACATATTCCGATTGGTTTGACGATACCAATTAGAAGGACTTTTAAATTAATAATTCATTAGTTGTATATATCTGAAGTTAGCATTGAGAAAAGCTTTCGATTTCAAATAAATATTTAGCAGTTCGGAAGGACATTTTCTAATTGATTTAGAACTTGCATAAAAATTAATTTGTGCATCAGAAATAAGATATAAAACTAAATATTTTTTGGTAAAAGCAAACTTTTTTTAGTACGCGAACATTTTTAATAATGAAAATTCGATGAAAACGAATAAACGTTGAATACAAATAGTTTACACGTAAGAGGAAAGCATAAATTGATAAAACTAACAGTCTACCTATATCGGAAGAGAAACGTTTCCGGAATTTTCAGGTTAAATTAAATTGCCACTTCAAAGACATTCCTCGTTTTGTAAATTCAAACTCTTGGAAGTTGGCCAAGAATGAATGCTCTTATTGCAACTGAAACATTTAGCTGGAAAAACTTACTTATTTCATACAAAGATAGTAAAAGTGTTACTTTTTTATATACTGATACCGCGATATATGGTTTATTTATGGGAAATATATATCAAAAAAGCTGGAGCAATATTTATACATAGTATTGGAAAACTATGACCAATATGAGGATATGAGTTCTTTTGCCTTACATTTATTCCAAAACATGTGTCCCTAGATTAGCTTATGCAAAAAAATGTTCTAAGTATTACTGTCATCCATATGTAGGACATATGATTTGAAATAAATGCAATATTGCGGATCCACTTATTGGCCATAGTTTTCCAATACTTGGTGTAAGGTATATTCCGGCCCTGTGGATGTATATTTCCCAAAATGACTCAAATATCGGTGATAGTTTTTGTAAAATATTGATCATACAGATTACTTTTATGCGGGTTAAAATCATTTTTTTAATGGGGGATTCACAGCTGATTGGTAAATAAAACTTCTTTTCTTAATCTCGACGAGCCAATTTTTAGTTTTATCATAAGAAATAAAACCATTTGCCGACGTTTCGAGCGAGTTCTCACGCTCCTCTTCAGGGCAAAGCTTTTCATTTTAATTAAATTTGTAGATCACATTTATCAATACTCGCTTTAACAAAATGTCAAAGAAACGTCAACAAAATGTCATGAAAATATCTTATTGAAACTTTGCAGGTCCTTTATTATTCATTATAAAATTTTATCACGTGATTTCTCCTTATTACATATAAATTTGCACCATCCCATGATATATATATATATACAGCAGTTTGTTCATCTTTGGATTGAGAAAACGAAGATCCTCAAATGATCAAACGAAATGACGACCTCAACCGACCATGTAAAGATAGCAAATAGCTGTGGCAAAATTGGTCTCCTCTTACAACCCTCCGTACCCCACGTCTCTTCCCTCCATGCACAATCACAGAAGCCAACTTGTCCAACAGCACAAGACCATAAAAGCCAATACCAAAAGAGAAAAGAACAAAAAAAAAGCCCATACCATGCATAGTGTGTAGCAGGCAATAGTATAATGGAGGGGGAGGTGCTGCTGGTGCAGGGAATCCGTATGGAGAAAGCGGCGCTAAATGTGTGTCTGTTTTTTTGCTTTTGTTCTCTGTTTATCTCTGTGTGTCTCCTCTCCCCCTGTGTCTCTGCGGCGGTTGGCGACCATGGGCGTCTCGTCGTCTTCGTGTCACGTCTGACGGGGATAACGAACGAATCTCCTTGAACCCCCTCCTCTCGCCACGTGCATTCGTACGCGGTGTACGCGGCGCCGGGGCTCCCTGGTGTGGTCTGCGGTCTGCGACTACGCCTGCGCCTAAACACTCTCATGTGTGTGTGCTCTCGTCTATCTCTCTCTATCACACTACCCGCTCACTGACACTGAATCACTACTGCCCGGGGACAAGGAGAGCGACGGCGCTTGCGAGGGTAGCGACGCCGAGATGATGATCGGTAACGGCGCAAGGCGAGCCGAGAGGGATCGGGATCGCGATCGCGATCGCGATACCGAGGAGGACGACGATGAAGGAAGGGAGGAGAGGAGCTCGGAGAGTGGCGGTGGTGGAGGTTTCGGTGGTTGGAGGACCCACCTACTCGGTGGGCTAACGCAGCGCGTCAAGTCCTGGTACTGGGGCGCCAGACCCCTCGTAAGTCCCTCTCTATCTCTCTTCTCTCTCTCTCTCTCTCTCTCTCTCTCTCTCTCTCTCTCTCTCGCTCTAACCCACTCTTATTAATTTTCACTCACTCTGTCTTTCTCTTCTCTCTCTAACTCTCTCACTCGCGCTCCTTCACACTATATTATATCTACGTCTTTTCACTCACTCTCTCTCTCCTCTCTCTCTCTCTCTCTCTCTCTCTCGACATGTGATGATTATATTATTATATACCCTTTTCATTGGCACGAGGATTTGTTCTCATCACAGCCAGACACTTATCCTCTCACTACTTATTTATCTTTTTTAATACAGCTCTCTCTCTCTCTCTCTCTCTCTCTCTATCTCTTGCACCTTACCGTGTGTCTCTCACAAATTTTCTATTGCGTTTCCTTTACTTTTTTTTCTTTTATTGTCTCTCCTTTATATCTTCTGAAATGCACTACGAGATGCGTCCTCGGCGCGTCTCGATTGTACAATCGCACACCGCGCACCTTTGGACCTTTCGTTTATATTATCTGCGTTACCTTGTTTCACAATGGCTTGATTTTCTATATCAGTGTGTGGAGAAAACCGGAACAAAGTGAATACTTTCGTTAGATAATGGGAATTTTTAATTAGAGAGATATCGGTATTTCACTTTTATAAGCAGTTATTAACCCTTTCAAGGGTGTTGACGTACTCATCAGTTGACTGTAGCTGCCAACCGATTTTAAGTAGCGTTAAGTATTAGGGAAGAGAAAGGAGGGAAAAATCCCTAGATTTAAAATAATACTATCGAAATATGAATGTAAATTGAGATAATGTATAATATTAATATGAAATCATTTATATTTGCAGAACTTTTATTACTAACGATTAATTCTTATACACATGTAACTCGTCAATAAATATTATATATATTATTATTAAAATAAACCTATGATTTTACGAAATTGAAATAAATTTCATACAGTGGCATTCAAAAACATTTGATAAATTCTTTTGGTAATAATTAGTATGAACAGTCGAAAAATATTCAAACTGTATTAGTTTATAGCGTTGCAATTACTGAATCTCATTTTCTATATACTTTAGTTAGTCCTATACATAGTCTAGTATTCAATGCAATATATGTGTTATCATTTAGCTTTATACATATAATACATGTAATAAAAATATAATTATTTTATTTATCTATATGTTCAACTATTTCTTCGACTAATAAATAGATTTTGTAAAGAGTTACTGAACATTCGAGCGTCAATGTTACTAAAACTCACCCGCGAAAGGGTTAATGAATGTTCCAGAGTATAACAGTTACGTGAAAATAAAAACATTTCATTTCTACGGTTCGGCGATCCCTTTTATTAAAGAAACATGCACTGAAGTAATGCATACCTTTCATTGTATAAGTTACATTTTTATTTCTGATATCGAATATATACCTACATCTCTGTTTTTTTATATTTTCATAAATATTCACTTTATATCGGATTTCCCCACTGGTTTTGTTCGATTACGTTTTGAGATATATATTATTTTGTGCATAATATTATTATCATAAAATATACACTGTTTTATTTCAGTACCTAAACAAATTTATTATTATTCCGAGTACTTTTTTTTTTCTTTTGAATCGTGGAGATTTCGATGTTTGTGATTTAATTTTGTTTTGTGATAAAGTAAATATTCTTGTTGAAACAACAATTTTTCTTTATTACTTTTTTATTTGATAAGAATAATAGGAAGCTAAAATCGAAACAAATGCAAATTTGATATAGTTGAGAGTCTCGTGGAATTGGAATAACACAGAGAGAGATTTGGAGAGACAAGAGAAAAATTTACTTGTTAAAATTTCGAATTCGAGAGAATATTGTAAATAATAATAACCATTGTACACATACGTGGGGCGACTGATGCTTTTGGCATGCCTATAACTTGATTTATTAGATATCTCTTTATCTCTCTCACTCACATTCAATAGTATATACGATCGATCCTTTTGCTATAGAGCCTCATAGTCAATAGTCAATATACATATTTACATATATATATATCTAGCGTGTGTACGTGTTTTCTTAGATGTCTTGCACTTGTTCTTTTTATTATTGTCTTTGTATATTATATTTCAAGCACGATATATACTTCTAGATGTCTTGGCATGCACGTTCACATATGAGACGATAATCACAAAGTAAAATGAAAGAGTACTTCAATTATGATGAGTACCAATTTTTGAGAAATTCGAGTCATTTAGATTTTCAATTCATCAGTTTATTTGCTTTTAATTATTGAAGCTGCTGAATAATGTGTGTATAATATAGGTCAAAATTCATATGAATTGAAAGGTGATTGTCAAAATTGATCGATTTAAATTTCTGTTTTGTTGGAGATTGTGAACACAGAAGTAAAACACGAAAAGATTACATCATCTAAAACTAAAGTCTTTTTCTGCAGGATTAGATATATGTATGAATTAATCTTTAATTAATATTGACTTCTTAAAATGGGACATAAATAATAAGAAATTTTACAACCTGTATTCGAGGCTTTTAAAATTTTTCAGATTTACAAAAGTGTCTTAAGCTCTTACTGTTTTACCCTTTTTCATGAATAATTTAATGGTCGAAAAATATTTTTTTTACCAATAGCTGAATTTGTATTTTGTAATTTTGACAAGGGATCAGAATTTTGACAATCAACCATATAAAGATATTCATAATAAAACACTACAGACACAGAAATACACTTGAAATTGATACCAGAGAAACGGATTTACATAACTTCTGCGTCATTTGCTTCCTAGTGAGTTACAGATACATTTAATTAATTTCATTATAATATTTTTATATTTTCTTTTATCGTTTAGCAGTGTTGAGTTAGTTATTTTTGATAGAACAAGAGAACATTTTGTTTAATATTCTTTTCGCCACTCAAATTGATATTTTCAGCGACCAAATGCAAAACCAAACCTGCACACTACTATTTTTTTGTCTCCATCATTCTATATCGCATTCAAGATTCAGAACATGAAGAAAAAGTCGAGTCTTGAACAATGGCCAACTCTTCAAGTCTCTGTAACCATTGGTTTCTTCCTGCACCATCGTTCATAAGCGATGGCTGAACTCAATCAACTGAAATATATCGTATAACTACAAAACATTACTTTAATTCTCGTAGAATCTAGTGAATTAGAGATTAGTCCGTAACATTTTTGCAACACAAAACTTTTCATTTCTAACTAAAAGATATACTTAGATTAGTTGTTATGCAATTCATTATTTCAAAATACATTGAAAAAAAACATATTATTGACAGATGACAATATTACAGGTTTGATGAATTTTAGGTTTACGAATACTTATTCGTTCCTAACAAGTATGTAGGCAAGAGAAAATCCGTGTGAATTGTCTTAACGGTTTAATTAAGAGAAAAGGCCGAGAATATATGAACCAAAATAAAAACAGAAAAAAAGAAAAGAAAAGAAAAGAAAAGAAAAGAAAAGAAAAGAAAATGAACTGAACTGAACTGAACTGAACTGAACTATTAAGTCTATCGCGCAACACCACCACCGTCACGACCGCCACCACTTTCCGAAGCACCAACCAATTAACACCCTGCCACTGCCAGCCTATTCAGCAAGCATGATTCTCAATACTTATTAATCTCAATATTTACTTATTATATAATGCTCTTGGAAATGTGTATTATACACGCATTGTACGTATAATTACAACTTTATCTTTAGGTAAATACTATATATATATAGAATTGCGCTCTCATATATCCACGTATTCTTGTATACATCTAGAAATTCAACTTAGGTCTATCCATAGAAATTAGTTTTGATTATCACTATGATTTTACTTTTTTGGTTTCTGACTTTTTTTTTTTCGTGCAGTAATTGTGCCCTGCGTGCAGTTACACGCTTTATTTTATAACGAGACGCTCGCTGTTCGCGCGAACCCGTCGCGAGGCAAGAACCTCTTTGTACCTTATTTATTCACTGACGAATGAGCATCTTAATTTCACAAAAGTACTTTGAAACAATGAGCAGTAATATAGGCATATAACTTAATGGAATTCTACATTTATTTACAATTGCTCGCTAAAGTGTGACGGGTCTAAAGTAAGCATTGAAATCGCTCTGATGTACATTTATTATTATAAAGCTTTTCCTTTCAACATTGCGAAGGCCGAATTTCTCGGTGAAGTCAGGAGAGGCTCGCGAGAACAGCGAAGCGATCAACCTAGAAAACCGCAGCAGCGCGATTACGCAGTCTGTAGTTTAAAAAAAAAAGAAAAAAAATGTATACGAATAAGAAAAAAAGAAAAGAAATTAGGCTCTTGCTCGCCGAGTCGAAAGATCGCTCGCATCTGATGCGCGCCGCCCGGCCGCGCTTCTGCCTCTTTTGCAGGAGCTCGCGCACAAGCTCTCGCGGAGCTTCGACATGCAGGAAGCTCAACTCCTGGAGGAGGCGGGCAGCGGTACGACCGGGAGCACAGGCTCGGGTGGACAGCCACGCAGGCATCACAGTGCCCAGAGGTTGGCAAGAGGTCCCGGGGAATCGGGCGAGAGGCGCGAGGAGGACGCCGCCGTAGTCGTGCCCGACCATCAGGGCAATCTGCGCATCATCGTCAAGAAGAGCAAGCCTACCCTGGGTATAGCGATAGAGGGTGGCGCCAATACCAAGCATCCTCTGCCCAGGATTATCAACATTCATGTGAGTCTCGCTTTGCGATACTTGTAATACGAGTTATTTGCATATAGAAGGAAGCGATGAAAGAGTTGATGATGATTCAGTGACAGTCGCTTTGGAAATTATTTTTAATGCAGCGGAAAAAAAGTTTTGCGAGTATAGTCAGAGGATAAGATCAGTCTACTCGTGAATGCAAATTAATCAATTGTAAAATCCATTCTATAAACCAGTTTGGTTGAAGTGCGATTTATAATTTTTAATGACTCGTTTAACAAATCTCGTTTCTTTTTTTTTCAATGCAATAACCAATAAGATATAGTATCGTTGTATACAATCTTTATCACAATATACGCTTTTAGACATGATTAGCATGGATATTTCGAGTAAATTAATCGATACCTTTGATTTTTTAATCACCGGTTCATCTCAAATCTAAAAGCATCATTATAAAACCAAATTTTAAGCTGATAACATATAATTTATGAATGCTGCATATTTTTTGTTGATCCAGTTATCATGAACTTTCTTTTTGCTCTATAAAATATAACACCTTGCGGACCTTTTAAGCCTTTCAATTTGATAACAAATAAGAGATTTTTGCCTATAACCATTCTCTATATTATTCAAAACATTTTTGCAGCATTAATCTTATCTACTTTTTAAGCCTTTATTTCCAATGTTTTCGTAATTATTCAATTAAAAATTCAATAATGAATTCCTTTGTCTTATCAAAATCAAGGCAAAACTAAACAAACAAAAAGTGTAAATTATATAGCTTCTATATAGCATCTATGGATTATCTGATTTCCAGCTGAAATTAAAATAATCTAAAATTATTAATAAAAAATAAATAGATGAATAAAAAAAGAAACAGATTAACCGCGCGCTCAAAACAAATCGATAAGTTCAACGCACCGAAGCGCGAATTCGTGCCGCGTCATTGCTCGAAAAGTGTTGATCATCGATAGCTTATAATATAGATTGACCTCCAAGGTATAGAGTAAGAAAGAGAGAAAAAAAAACAATAACTCCAACGAAGCGTGATACAGAGTCGATTTTTCATCGCGTATCAAATGTTATATACCGGAGAAGTCGAGCCTCTTGATTTCCGGGATAACGAGGCGAAACAAAAAGGAGAGATAGAGAGAGAGAGAGCAAAAGAACCACATCCACGATCACGTAAGATGAATGGGACACGCGAAGGCTCGAGAGCTCGGGAATAAAGGAAGAGCCTCGCCCAAAAACTTTCGCACGGTCTAGATCGAGTGAGAGCAACCGGTCGGTCTCTCTCTCTCTCTCTCTCTCTCTCTCTCTCTCTCTTTCTCTCTCGGTTGGCTCTCTGCAGGATCCGCGCCTAAAACGGTGCTTCCTTCTTGTACCGGAGCCGCATAGCGAGCTGTGTGTTCTCCACTGCTGATTGTAGTGCACACACCGATGTAAAAAGCATTAATTAAAGCAAACAGACCTAACTGTGCTTGGATGGAAATGTTGAATTGTATACGTGCAGTAGATGCCAGGCAATACGAGCGCAGTAGTGTTTAAACACTTCTTGTTGATCGTCTTCTTTTTTTTTTCTTGCCAACTTTCCTATTCGTACATCATGCAAACAATTACGCTGTATTTAATAGTATAGTTCGCTAGAATTTTATGATGTAATATATCGTATCTTATTAGCCGATAAAATATTTTTTATGATGCTCAATTCAAAAATCATTGAGTCATCAAGAATAATATGCTTATGAATATTTATATAATTGACTAATTACGTATAAAAAAATTTCATATATAGCATTATTGGTAGCCCAAAGGCCCGTCTTTCAAACGCCGGCACTAAAATTTGTCTAGAAGGTAATGTGAAAATGTTGTAGCTTATTTTTCGAAAAAAGCGAATAATTTTTTGGAATTTTTTTTAAAAAACTTGACGTTTTACATCCAAAATAGTTTTGCCTAATGATTGCAAAACTGATAGAATGATGCATAAGTATCTACCTTTTAAAACCACTTTGGAATTTTTTAATTTTATTCTTTAGAAGACAAAATATTGCAGTTCAAATGTTGGAAATTCTACTAAGCTCGTGTAATTCCGAATGATGCAATGTACGAAAATTTTTGCAATTATCTGCACTAATTTCATTGGGAAGATTGCTTTTAAAGCTTTAATCTAATTTTTTAGTCGATTTTACACGAATTTTGAAAGCCGAAATATCCATGTTTGAAGATTTTATAATCTTAATCAACTATAAATTCTTATATCGGAGCGATCTATAAAAATCTCAAAATCGAATTTTTTTTTTAAACTGTGACATCTTGGCTTCAAAAAATATCTTAAATCCTAAAAAATCACGCACTTTTTTCGAACAATAAGCTACAACTTTTTCACATGAAATTCTACACCAATGTTAGCTACGGTGTTTGAAAGATGAAACTTACAGCTACCGGAAACGCTTTATATGGATTTTTTTCGGGATGTTTACATCAAAAGTCACAGCGTTAAATGTTGAGAAGAAAAAAATGGCCATTCGGGACGAAACGGGTTAGAGAAAAAGTAAAAAATGAAACTTTACGAATCGACAAGTCGCAATAACCACCAACTTTGACATTTCGTGATAAGTCCTTAAATAGCAAATTAAGTATTTTCCAATCATCATTTATTATTTTTCTGTTGTATGAAAGATTATTAAAATATTTTAAACGAACGTTATTGGAAGATACGCGGGCAAACTTATAATAACATCCAAGTGTCCAACACCCCACGCAAACATTTTTTTCAGTCCTTGAATTTTCATTTAGTTTAGCCTCGTCGTACAGTAGTACAGAATCGAAAAAAGTCTCGAAAACGACGAAACTCATTGCCATTGACGTTTTTCTTTGCTACCAGGATAATGGCGCAGCTTACGATGCCGGTGGTCTGGAAGTTGGCCAACTGATCCTGGAGGTCGATGGTCACAAGGTCGAAGGTATGTTGTGCACACGAAAAAAGTACGAAGACGATTTTCGTAAATAGGAATAACACCTAAGATGTCAATTGCCGAAAGAAATTTTCAGAGACTCTTATATATTTTTATAGAATTAATTATTAAAAAATGTGAAAATATTGAAACTGCAGCATACTTGCAATTGGATACATATATAAAATAATATGAGGATTATAATTTTTAAATTTATTATATAAGCAGAGAAAATGAAAAGTGTATTTTAAGCCTTTTGAAAGTTTAATAAATATTTAAGTAATACATATCTTATTTAAAAAATGGTATAAAGGGATTAAATTAAATATCAAATCCTTCGTTAAATATTGAAATGATTTAAATATACAATGAAATTATCGTTTTTTTGTTATGGAAAAACTGTTTGTTCTGTGCATATCTCATAAAATTTGTTAAAACTCGGGTGTATCTCTATTGCTTATCGCGTTCCAAACACGAAACATGCTCCGTACCGCGACACACAAGATCAACGGTTCATACGATCAATAAATTAAACATTCCTTCGTTCGCGCAGGACTCCACCATCAGGAAGTGGCGAGACTAATAGCTGAGTCGTTTGCACGGAGGGACCGCAACGAGATTGAGTTCCTAGTCGTCGAGGCGAAGAAGAGCAACCTCGAGCCGAAGCCTACGGCTTTGATATTTTTGGAAGCGTAGCAGGAATCTCCCACCTCCGAGCCAGAGCCACCATAGCTCGAGTCGCCGGCGAGAGGCCGATGCAGGTCGGACGAGGACCGCCCGAGGGCCGAATATCGCACTGGACGAAGGACATGAATGACCTTTTCTAGCAGCCTTCGCCAGAGGTTTGTCCATCTCATCCTCCGCTATTCCTTCCGCTATTCCTTCCGCTATTCCTTTCGTCGTTTCGACTCTTATCGATTCGATCGATCCACTCGATTAAAGGATGCATTAATGATTATGTGATAAGCAGAGCGATTCTTTTGGTATACGTCGATGAGCTTCAAAACTTAGTGATGTATATACCAGTTTCGAGATTTATAATCCAAGTGTCAATTGTGACTAGAATCTTAGAGTAAAATTATATATATTAAAAATTCTTATCGGACTTGAATTGCATATCGTACAAACACATTGTTAAATATTACTCAATTTAATTTGTTGCTGAGTAAACTTACATATTGAAATATATAAAAATAAATGTTATCATAATCTTCGTCACCAGTTCGAAACATCATTGAGGATAAATTTATTTTAATCTTCAGATACAATGTTGCCATGTCGATGAAAGAAGATCAATCTTAAAAACTAATAGAAATTTATAATCCACTGTCATTGAACTAAACTCCTGAAATATAAATCCAACTCGTTGAACATGTTTTAATAAGCAAGATGAGGCCAAGTTCTTTATGTTGGTTAACACTGATGAATGCTTTTTAAGATGTTAAAAGCAACTGTATTTAAATGACTTGCACTGTAATAATTACAGTTAGTTTTTATAAGCTTGCCTATCGTATATGTACGATACTATTCTTTTCTCGGGTACTTAATTAAGACATTACACAGAATAATAGTTTTTCTTTTACATTACCAAACCACTTACCTGTATGTTTATCTACTTTTGAAAAAAAAACGTTAAAGTTTCTTCTGCTATTTCATCGACCATGCAAATTCCAGAACTGAACTGTACTCTAAAAATTAACGTCTTTGATGCACTTTGTAGCCATCGCGACCGTAATTATTCATTACAAGTAATAATACAACAAATAAAGAAACCTTTTTTCATCTATCAGCCTGCACACGAACGTCTTCAATTCTTAACAGACTTACGAGCATTTAATCATTTGTTGTTTTTTGTTTTCAGGTGAGCCGATGGCTCTCTTCACTACGAAATATTCGTCTCGGACGGTGTCGCGGTATATACACCGGATCGTATACGACGGTATCGCTCTCTTCTCTCTCACATGGACCGGCGGCACATTCAACCATCAGTCACTACTCGAGCACAAGCTATGGCCTCGTTGGTGGGATATAGATGTATATACACGCTCAACAGCAACAATCCTCATATACGCAGCATGCGCGTTTGCTCTTTGTGTATATATATATACGCTTTGTTATCCTCCCCTCCCACCACGCAAAGCGTATCAATCACTGAAAACTGTAAAAGACATTCCACGAGTTTTTCCGGGACTCGTGTCTATATATATATATATATGTAGTGTGCGTGCGTGTGTGTGTGTGTGAGCGTGTGGTGAATTTAGTGTCGACCGATCTCCTCTCCTCGTTGACGAGGGAATCGGGGCTGACGAACGAGTTCGCAGGAAGAAGAAGAAGCATAGACGACGGCGGCGGCGGCGACAGCAGCACAGAATAAGAAAACTCGAGCGCGTGCAAAGTGATCGGCATGGTATATATATATATATATATATACATATAGTACACACACGCATACACACACGCACACAAACAAGCGAGAGAGGAGGAGAGACAGACACGCGACAAAAGGAGTTTTCTGTGCCAAAGTAATCAGTGACTTTGTGGGGCGTGGAGCAACAAAAAAAGAGTGCGCAGCGCAGCTTAGCGCGCCCAACCTATCTCTCTCTCTCTCTCTCTTGCTCTCTCTCCGCTCTGGCTCTGCGACTATATACGCGCGCGCCGCAAGGCTATAAATATATATATATATATATATATATACGTTACGTATATGCACACGAGTATATATGTATCTGTTTGCCGAAAGACTATGTGTATAGTTATATAGAAAGAAAAGGGGATATAGAGAAGAAGACATTATTCTTCTCGCTATAAGGGATTCTCATTTTTATTTTGTTAAACGAGAAACTCGACAGGGGGTACTGATAATCCTAGGAGATATTGATATATATATACATAAGAATCGACGCACTCACTATTGACTAATGTTGTGTTAAATCGAAAAAAAAAGAAAGAAAAAAAAAAATGAAAAAACAAATGGGTCGCCAGGAATAGGAACGAGTCTGTTTCTCTCTCGCGTCGCTGTCCATCACGCGATGCGCGCCGCGAAGAATGTATAAAAAGGAAATCGATGGGTCGCGACTTACGCGCGCTGCGTGCGTGCACTTGATCTCGCGAGAGCGACGCGAGAGAGTCCGTTTTTCCTCCTTACCTCCATCGACACCATAGACTTATTATGGGAATTGTTGAGGCTTATAAATTATATTATATTATATACGATAAATGTACGATAAGTTTAACGGTGAAACAAACAAGCAAATCCGTTTAAAAAAAAAAAGGAAGCAAAAAAAACTATATAAGCAAAAACAAGTTGCAATAGCGAAATTACAAGTTGCACTAGCTCTCACCGCGGAACAAACAAAAAATCTCGATTACCGATAAGAGTGTAATTATTATAAATAAACGAATATGTTCAAAAGGGTTATGACATCACGTACGAGTCGATATAATAAGGAAAATACACAAAAGTGTTGCGGGTTGCGTATATATGCCCGATGCCGTGGGTGTTATTAGAAAAGTTTTCTCTCCCAAGCTAAACGGTCGTGATAATCGAGACGAATTCGCCAATAATTGTTTTTTATCTAACAAATGCAAGCGCACATATACGACTACAACAACAAAAAACGGCATCCGATGAATTTCTCGAGGTTTGCGCGACGATATATATATATATATATATATATATGTGTATTTATGCCTGTCTCGTCATGTATGAAGGCGTTGATTTTTTTACTTGTGGCTTGTTTGAAAACTTTTCCAATAACGCGTCTAGCAACCAAATAAACAAAAAAAAAGATGAAAGAAAAACAAAAAACAATGAAAAAATTCGTTGCATTGATTGTTAATGTGCCAAAATAGTTAGTAATAACGGGTAATCGTTGGTGAGAGTATTCAGCAGCATAACCGATTTGAAAGAAGCATTAAAGTATGAATGAGAAGAGTATATAATGGCGTGGCGGCAAATTTGACATAAGGCGGAGGAGAACTATTAAGCATTTCCGTGCCCCTTACTTAAAAATTGTCTGTTTCTTAGAAAAGTCACGAGCTAAATAAACGAGATCGTATAAAAATACCGATTGTTTTCATGAAGTTCTTGTTTCGTTGAGGAGTTGTTTTAGGAGTGTTTACTAAATTAAGATTTATTTATAATAAAAAAAAAGCATATATTGGTGAAGTAGAAACGGTTCATTGTGTAGTGAATAATTGTTCGAGAAAGCTTAAAATGTGATATAATTTTAAATATATAACAAAAGTTGAAAAGAAATTAATATAATTTATTGATGAAGTGTTTAATTTCTGTTATTGATGTGTTGTTTGGAACCCGTTTGTACATAGAATCATTTATTTTATTTATAAAGCGTTAATTAGTATAGTAGATCGTAAATTATTAGATACGTCATATGGAGTAAAAAAAATAAAGATGCATTTACCTAAATTAATAAAATATTCGAATTTTTAGACTAACGTGGATGGTAAACGAGAAATTGGGTATGGAAATCTATTCATGAGCGTGAAGCATTTTCCTCGTTTTCGTAGCACGCACAATAACGGATTTAAAATAACAATGGCATGAAAAAAAAATGAAAAAAAAAAAATAATGCACTGCTTTCAGCGAATGACGCCATAGCACGTAAGGAAGACCAAAATTTAGATCGATTTTTACAATATGAGACAAAAAATACTGAGCAATTGACGATAAAATGTGAGTGGCACAGCCGTATAAACCAATTATTTGATCGAGCGATCGCATCTCTTCGAGATTCTTCAAAGTAAAAATGTAACAGTGTAAAGTCTTGGAACTAATTAACGACGTTCGCTGGACGTGTACGATGGCCAAAGTATAAAATATGTGAGATTAAGCGAAACAGATAAAAAAATGTAACTTGTAAATTCTACGAGCGAATCGATTCTGACAGAAACTCGAGCAGCGAGAAGCACGCAAAACGCTTTAAACAAAAAAAAAGAACTATTTTCCATGCTCAACGCAAATCCATTTGCACGCAACAACTCTCTCGTCACATGCCTATATACATTTGTATTTTTACCGTTATAAAGATGAGTTACTGTCGTTAAACATTCCCGCTCGCCGAGTTTCTGTTGGGATTGTTTTCCAGGTCGCCAAAAAAAAAAGATAATAGATAAAATAAGCTAAAACTTTTTTTCAAAGCGAACCTTTTTGAGGCTCCCGAGAAACAAATATTTTTATAAGCGGCTTTCGAAATACGCGCAGTGTCCGAATAGCCAGAGATTTCAGCTGACATATCTGAACAATGCCTTACCGCTTTATGTGTTGAATAACGAACGAAAAACAAACAATACAAAAAAAGCATGTCGTTGCAGCATCGATCGATTCAACTACTAAGGAGATTAAAGATTGACAATTTCAGAAAACAAATCGGTCTCTATTTTACTGCTCGAATTCAACATCGAAGAGTTTGTCTAGAGGTGATTAGACACCCTAGTAATGAGATTTGTGTTTAAAAATTCCACAAATTTTGCTAAGTTCTAGAATTGATTGTCCCGCAAGTTTGCGCAAGTCGTATTTATGAAATTATATACATGGAAATTTAAATAAAAAAATTATTTGAATTTTAACAACCTGCTAATCCAATTTTTGATATTTAATAACCCTTTTAGAATAAAACATTTTTTATTTAAATTTCCATAATTAGTTTACGTGAAGAATAGCTTAGAGAAATAAAAAAGTTCCGATAAAACTAATTCTGACTATACAATTGGTATACTGTAAATTTTAAACAAAGTAAAAGATTTTAAAACGAAATATTTAGAATTATTTACGTTGATAAGAATACAAAAGTGTTTAATTTAGTTTTGGAACACTTATAAGAATTAATTCTTGATGCATGAAACAAGCAGTGCATTGTTAATGTACTTTTAACAAAATAATTTAAGTTTTTAAATTATAAATATAAATTGATAACAATTATGTAAAAAATATTAATTTTTTATTTTAAGGCCTAATAATAAGTCGAGCAATAGTGCACAAATATAGTGCACAAGGATAGTCAGCCCTTAGCAAGCTCTTTTTGACTGGACTGTGATTGCTGTGAAAAGCACGATCCAATTACAGCTTGCATATCATAGGTTCATTCTCCTTATTCATGATCTTTGTGCACTATTAGTTGACTTATGCGGAGACCTTCACTTTTACAATATCTTAACTAACATTAGCAAAAATGTTTGCTAAAATTTTAGACTTATAAAAATTATCAAATCAATACTTTAAATGAAACTAGTATATCGGTTTTAACTAACCTAGGTACAACTTAACGATTAATGATTGTCAGTGCATTAAAACAACCACACTGTACATTGATAATTATACATGATGTAAGAAGATAGCTGATCGATTTCGTAGGTTGTAAAATAATTAATTGAAGTCGTTACACCAGTTACTTAATTGCGCACAAGTGGATGGTCAATTCAATTGAAAATCATTCGCTTCGCTACCCACGATAAAAAGGAAACTATAATTAAACCCAATAATATGTATTTGATTGCTTTCTAATAGCTTTTTTGATGTTGAAATCGAGCTTACTTATAAAAAAAACCTCTTTCTAAAATCTAATTGAGAACACAGTTTTTGAAAATACATCTTTCGAAGCGGAAACGAAGCTTGTCCGTAAATACGGTATAGCTAATGTAAAAGTAATAGAAATTTTACCATATAGAAATTAAAAAAAAACTATAGCTGTCGATTTTAGAATTTAGAAATACCATTTGCAAAAAAAAAAAGATAAATGAATACGAAATTTCGAAAATGTAGCTAACGTAGCGAAATGTTAGATTTTATTTTTTCAACAAGACGTAACAATGAAAAGACTCCGATTCTGATTCCTACATTCTTAAAACCATTATAATAAAGTTGTATCTTGCAAAACTAAATTTCGCTTGAACACAAATTCTTAAAAAAAATCCAGCAAGATTGCGCAACAAGACATTTTCTAAACTTTAAAAACAAATAAAGTGAGAAATTTCTTTAATGTCTGACCAAAAAAATATAAAAAGTATGACAAGTCAAAAAATGCGAAAAACGCAGATCATCAACTATTATACCCATAAAATAATATCGTAAACGACTAAAATTCACTGAAACTTGAATATAAATGCAACGTTTAAGGACATTACGTTTGTTATTCGTAAAACACTATAAAAATGTACATAAAGTGTCGCTCGTTCGTACGCATTTCATGTAGTTTAAACAATCTGTTTTTGCAGCAAGTTCACAGATTTAATATGTTAGTGTGCATTCCAACATATGTAAAAAAAAGAAGATACATGCAGCAAAATAATTTACAGAATGAAAGGAAAACGACAAAAGGTCACTCGTGCAAAGCGCAAGAAACAAATAGTATACACAAGTGTATACATTCACATACACCTTAACACGGTACTTGACGTGTACAAGCATGTTCATGACTATTATTGTAAAAATGGTGATGATTATTACGATTATTATTACTATTATTATTGTAATTGAAATAAAACGTTCACACAAAGAAAATTTTGGTTTTATTAATTAATTACACTGACAAACTTAGATACTGTTAAATTAAATAGTATTGTTTCGATATTTTTTTATCTTGTAAAATGATTTCAGTATTTGTTATTTTAATTATGTTTATCTACTTTTTCCAAGAAAAAACAGTTATCAATAACAAAAAATTTGTCGTGTTTTTAAATTCATATATTTAATGTTTCTATATCATATTATTGAGTAACAAATTGGAAAAAAAATATCGAATAGTACATTATACAACGGGTACGGAAAGGCTTTATTTATGAAACGAGAGAATTAAAAACTAACGAGTGTAACTGCTGTAACGAGTGAAGTAAAAAAGCCTTTTCGTACCAGTTTCATACCATATTTTATAGTACGAGATGCCGAAAACAAGCAACGAAGTTGCAATTTTTAGGTTAGAGTGCTATAATATATTTTACAGATTCATATAATTAACTAATTATTTAAACTATAGCTACGAAATAAATAATATTAAATTAGGTAATAGATATACATTTTTATTTAATAATTAATTATAAATACAATAATTAATATAAAATAATTAATATAAAAGTAAATGCATGATTTTCTACTTTGTCACTCTCAAAAATCTAATTGAAAATCGTAAATATGAAATTTTTCCTTCATGCGCTGGGCATGGCAGCTTTGGCAGCCTGAAAATAGAAAAAAAGTAATGTAATATTTATCATAATTTAAACTACATATTTAATAATTTCCATTTATAGTTAAAATAAAGTTCGAGATATATTTTTATCTATATGTATTTCAGAATAATTTTGTGTAAATACTAATTATAATGTTATATATTAATTTGATTTAATTACGTACTTCAGCAAATTGTGTTCCAGCATTTGCAAGTTGGTGAGCTGCGTTAGTTATGCCATCCATTCCTGTCGTGCCTACTTGCATTCCTACATTTCCCAACTGTTCACCTAATTTCATTGGATCTGGCATTTGCTGTGCGGCCCTTGCAATCTATGTATAAGACCATGAAAATATTATAGTTGATCAAAAATATTTGTTTTTGAAAAAGTATACGAATAAAAGATATACTTTGGACAGTAAGTATACATTGATAAGAATAAAGGGGGAAGATGATACCTTCTTTGTGTTTGCCATTCCATTTCTAGCATATATGTATATTTAGTTACTTTACACTTTATTTATTAACCAATATGTCTCTTATGTATTATTACTACTAAAAAAAGGAATGATCTTATAATTAACTATAATTAGTCACATAAAATATATACTTTAGAATTATTACTTATATTTGTTCAAATTATTTACTTGTTTTATGTCAGTTTTCCAGTAACAACTAAGTATATTAAAAAAAATATAAACTCACTCATCCTGCCACTGCAATGTTTGCCAATGCCGCATTATTGTGCTATTATATGTTTGAATAAGTGTCTTTCAAATCATGGTAGTCATGAAAATGCAAGTATGCATTCGCAGTAAGCATTGTCACGTCAGAAATAAGAACTGATAAAGGTCATGGCACTTTTCTCATTTATTAATTTGTTCTTATTCATGTAACTCACCGATCGATTTAAATTTACTTGCAAATATTACATCAAACATTTATTTATGTGGAAGATTTATCGATAACTGTCTTTTACTAATATGAGAATTTCTAACTTACGAATGTCGAAATTGTTGTTTCCCATAAAGCTCTATTTTTAAAGTTACAAATACTTATGTGTTTGCTGAATTTTTGAAACTAGTCCATGAATAGTCTTAAAATCTTAACTGCGTATTTTTGGCCCATTATTCTACCCATGTGCAAAGTTTAATGACTAACCGTTTGTTAACTGATAGAACCTCCTTAAATAATTGACTATATCAATCATCAATCTCTAATAATTCAACCATTGTAATATATTTATTGTTTAAATAAATAGGATGATCAAGCACATGCCCATAATAAAATTTTATGGAGAACGTACGAAACTGACTCTATCATTTAAAGTATGGACAGACGTTTACCCCCTTACTTAAAGAAAAATATATTTAAAAAATGTTCCCTATACTTAATACGTGGAAGTAGAACCATACAAATATAGAAAGACAATATTTTTCAATCAATTTTTTATCAACTTTCCCTTCAAGAATAGTGACCAAATATTTTTTTAAATAAATGTTTTTTGATGTTCTAAAAAATGAAATAGATTTTATACCTTCCCTCTATATAAAGCTTTTTATCCCAACTTTGCTTTTCTCCAGTAAATTAATTTTTTTTCTGCATTTAGCGGGAGAAAAATAAATTCCACATAAATGTAGCCAAATATGTTTTAAATAATACATTTGAATATTATACATGTAACATTTATGAAAAATATGCAAGTGGCCATAGTTGAGATAGCCGATAGGAATAAGGTACTATATGTAACTCGTGAGATAAGTCAGTGAACCCTGCTCCCACGAGAATCAAGAACAACTTTTCTCCCTTGTTACATAATGTACTATTTTAAAAAATTTATTAACTTACTCGGTGCATTTCGTTATTGAATAAATTGTCCTCCTTCATCGGTTTACATTCAGCAAACTAAAATACAAATTTTGATTTTAGATAAATAAATATACAAAATAAATTCAAAAATAAATACAAAAATATTCATCAATATATCTTACCACAGCAATGCAGAAGGCAACAAATAACACTGACTTGAACATGATGTATGTTTCAGTTAAGACGAGCTTATTTTTATTTAGGATATATTGGATGAATACTGCAATCCTGTTGAACGTGTACTGATTTATTTAGAATCTAACGCCGCTATTTATACTGGAGTAAATCACTCGCGCTTTAATAAAACGTATAAAACGCGCGAAGAGAAGGAAAAAATTATTTCACGAACGCATTGTTTATCGCAATGTCACACGAGTTCACGATTATATCTATTCGGCAAACCATGTCAAAATTTGACTACAACCATCACTGGCAGTATGATCACGTTTTAATAATCGTTATATAAAGTATTCTCAAATTACTGAAACGAGGCTTCCTGTGGATTGTGGATTCACGGACACGACTATTTTATAATTTCGTTGCCAAATAAAATAAAATAATATTTAATCTCCAAATGATGACTTCAAATTAGTCTCGCTTCTATATAATTGCATTCTTATCTCCGAGTTATCTAAAAGTTTGCTTTTAGTTTTTAGAATAATAATTTCTTTCTAAAATTGTACTTAATAATTACCTAGATGTACCAAGTTTTATAATAATAGAAAATAAAGCCTGTAGTTAGATATATGCAATAAGCTATGCTTTTTCTACACAAGGCAAAAAAACACAAAAGAAAATGAAATCTATTTTTCTTTTATCTTGAAAAGTATTCCTCCCAGTAAAAAATGTTAAAAAAGATAGTTTTGATGTGTTTTATTATAAAAATTTTATATTTAACACTTCTGTATAATGCATAAAATTTTTACTATAAGTTGTAAATGAAAATTTAGTAATTTCGTTAAATTTAAGTACTTTTAACTAGTTATCTTAAAAAAGCTTTCTACACAAATCGACGTATTTTGTTTAGTTCTTTAACCTCTTGTTACGTTACTTTTTAGAAAAGGTAATTTTTTATTATTATTAATTATGCTAACATTCAGGGATCATGCAGCGAATCCGGTTCGTTATGATAATGTCAGTTTTTTACAACAAGGTGAGTCCCTTTAAATTTCAGCAAGATCGTTAAAAATCTCATTGAGATAATCTGAAAACTTGTTTACAAACCTCATACCGTAGTATAAAGTGGGATGGTACTGGTTACCAAAGCTAGAATGCGTATATACTTTCAATATTTCATGATTTAGATTACTTTTTTGCGCTAAAATATAAATTTATTTCTAGTTTACTTTAAATATTGTTGAAAAATAATACTCATTCACTTAAATATATAAACATGCATCCCAGCCTTATTGGAATCTTTCGCATAGTAGAGTAATTCTGATCACAATTTATTTATTAAATAAAAAAAAAATATTTCTACTACGTTTAACTTTTAAATAGTTTATGAGTAATCTTATTTATAAGAAAGATTCGTAATAATGTAGGTATAAGTTTTTTAAATAGCATTTAAATAAATTGCAAGTGACTTCATAAATTTTTTTCCTAGACAAACATTTAATAACATTGCTACCGAATTTAAGACCAAATAAATTTAGATCATTTTGATTTTGCTTTTTAATTATGTAAATTTTAAAATTTTCAAAATAACAAAATAGCAAAACTACTTTTGTTTGGTACTAGAAAATATTTATAAATTTCATCTAATAAACATATTTTCTTAAAAACAAATACTGAAAACTAAGATATTATGTAACCATTTAATAAATTGAAATAAAACGCTACTAGAACTTAAAAGTAAAAGTAAAATTTTGACGTAGGATTCTTACATTGATATAAAACTAGTATTAAAATATTGTTATGATGTTTGCTTTAAAATAAGGATGACCGCAATTATGCAATATCTGGTATTACCACTTTCTTTCCTTACATATATATGTATATATATACACATATATTTTGAGAAATTCTTAAATGTTGAATTATTACAAATTTTGTATCAGAGATGGAAATATACATGAAAAAAGAATATGTGCCATTTCTAAAAAAATGTAATCGAAACTGCATTTCTAATATATAAAGTGTATACACATAAAAAATATATGCATCCTTTTTTAACACTAATTTCTTTAAAATATACACAAAGAACAGTTAGAAATGTATCATTTTACACATAGATAGTACACATACAATTCCATTATACTTTTTTATTATACAGTTTGGTTTAAGGGAAAGAACAGGTAATTCTATATGTGAATTCCTTTTTATCGTGTTCTGTCGATAACAACATTAGTTACAATACACCTTCTTAAAATTGTGAATCCTACGATTTATTATGTTGCTTCTTTTCCATCATAGTGTTAAAGTAAATGCGCATTAATGAGTATGTTAACTATTTAAAACAAATGTTCCTTTGTTAATTTCAAAATTTTAGTAACATAATTCAGTAACATAATTCAGCACCAAAATATATTAACTGAATCTTTTTACTTATCTAGTTCTGTAAAAGTGTAAAAAATAACACTTTTTTTAATAAGTCGTATATAGCGATTATGACAATCACTTGATGAATTTCATTCATTTCAACTGGCACAACTGACTTGCGTAAAATTTTTACTGAATTTTTTTCGCTATTTTAAATTATTAGTAAGTGTAAAACATATTATTATACCGTCTATTATATAATGGCAAAACAATAAAAAGTAATAAATGTCAATATAAATATATCGATTTTATTAGCATATGCCGGTAAAATAGATATCTGTCGATCAAATACCTATTACCATTAACACAGTAAACTATATATGGTAGCCATATATCTACAAGGCAGTTGAGACAACAGATTCTATATTGAATCCACAGCTAAATCCAAGTATTGTAACTATGATCTTAGTACAGAAAAAAATCAAAAAATGTAATGTTTGATTGTTTCTAAAAGTAGCCATCTACAGACATCTGAGAAAATAATGTCACTTTCATCACAAAGTGTTAGAAAAGACTTATCTTTTCCTACTTTGAAAATATTGGGATCCATCAACTTAAAACTCTGCATATTACCTTATTTGTATTTTAATATTTTGTTAGTAAGTATAACTTTAAATATACAAAAATATCCGACAATTTCCTGTGCAGTGTTCAAATAATTTTTTTTTGTCAGATGAAAAAAATCATTTTATTTATATAGGTTTAAAAAGTCTCGAAAGGATAAAAAAGAGTTTCATTAAAAAAAGAGTTGAAAAAAGTTGAAATCACGTTCTAGTACACTGTTTTAGTACTTGATTCTCAGTATTAATTAGATTATTAAATTTAATGGTCTAAATATAAAGACTCGTAATGAGATCGCTAACACGCTTCAGTAACGTAAAGAATTTGTTTAGAATATCGGGCCGAAAAATAGACGTCAGTTCGTTTTTGCGATTTCTAAACACAAGAAACTTCTCGCAGAATAAAAGCGAGAAGGCGTTAAAGTAAACTTCAAACTAACCGATTATAAACCGAAGTAGCTCGCGAGCGTTTTAAAATATTATACTGCGTTCCGGAGCACTTGCGAATATACGCACTGTTCGCCCACGCTCGTTAGAATTTATGTAGGCCGATTGACTATGGACTTTACGTTCTCCAACGACTTTAATACGTCGATTAAGATGCACAAACTCTTAGCCGAGAAATCTCATTTACACCCGGTGGTAAACGCTAAAATTAAATAATTAATTTAAACAATATTTTAATTGTTTATTATGGTTAAAATTGATATCTAGGAAACACTTATTGCATATAATTATAATTTTTATAAACGATATAACAAAAAATAATAATATTCCTAACATGAAATACGTATTGAAAATAAACTGCTCCAATATTTAGACAAAATCTTCAAATTCCGAAAGCTTATTTGACTTTCCTGAATGGTGTACGATCAATTAGTTTGAAAAATAGTTTATTCAAACAACGCAGGTAGAATAAATGATAATAAATGATGCACCATTAATTTAGCGCTCTTGTTTTAAAAGAGAAAGTATTGAAGTTTAGAATTTGTAATAAGTCGATCTTATAAGAAGATGCTTAACTTTCATCGCTAAATTTAAACGATGAAACATGCGTCATGTTCGAAAGTTCTCTTATATATACGCTGCTGTACTACATTTTATAGCAGATTCTAGTTTATTGCAAATTTCCATTAAATAATTAAATTTAGAAAATAAATGTAGCACTTACGGCCCAGTGAAGTATAACAGCATCAAATTTTCAAAGTATTATATTTTTTATTTTATTTATACCATAATTGGTATAAAAATTATGGTTATTAAAATAATGGCTCCTATTAATACATAGAAGAAATTAGAGAATTGTATAATTTATAATTGAATACATTTACATTGTGATAAGCATTTAAAGAATCATTAGTTGTAGAAGAAAAAATTACGATAGTGTATATAGACATGTCTTTATACATTTCAATATTACTTGAAATAACTGGTAAGATTCTTTTGACGAGTAAATCAAATATTTAATTTTATATAATTTGTATTTTACTATGGGTAATTTATACTACTAGGATAAACGTACCGATTACTACGGTTATGCTCCTAAATTTGAACGCACATTTCTCTGAATGTAAAATTAAAAAATTTAAGATTTTATGATTTATAAAATTTAATTCATATTTTAATAAATTAATAATATTAGAAACAGTATGTAAAAAGTAAATGTTGTAAATATGCGGATAACCTAGAACACTCAATTACAGCGTACGCATTACTGCGGATACATTTATCTTGAACTTTAAAGAAATCTCTCGTATGTGTACTATATACATTTGTTACACATGACAAAATACAAATGATATAAGTAAATACAAATAGCATTTCAAATTTTGCAAATTGTGTATATTTCGACATCATTTGTCTTTCCCATATACAATTTAGTTTCGGGGATATGTTCGAGTGTTGCACCGCAGTAAGAGATACGTGAAATTTAACATTGGAGTGTACCAAATACTGCTTTATATCAGTTAAGTAAATCTTGAATAGTAAAAAATAATTCTTTCTTTGCTTGCAACTGTGCATTGTATATCTAAATATAAATAAAGCTTTTTTGTATAAAGGAACAATGTAGTTCTACTGTAAGATTTTTTTAATTTCAACCACATTGTAGTAATTGAGAACTTACCTTATAGGTAATTTATAGTTTTAGTAACAAATCTAAATGAAATACAAAGCTTTCTATTTGAGGGAGCAAACTAAAATCCACTACCAATTCATTATTCGAATGAACAATACTCACGCATACACACGGAAATACCCTTATTTGTATAAAATGTTTTATGAAAATAATAATTTTTCGACATATTAAAAAACTTTCTCTCTAAGGAACGGAAATGCCAGCATATTCGAATACTTTTTTATTCAGAATATTACACAGCAGAGAATAAAATAATAAAATATCTCTATAATATAGTCTGACATAATTTTCATCAACTTATTTAATGTTATTAAGTTCCATATATGTTCTTATCTTTTCTTTTTATCTATTTATATGCCCTTTTAATTTTTGTTTGTATTATTTCAGAACCATCGAGAAAAACTCAAAGAATGTCTCTATATAATCAGCCCGCTATTAGCGATCAGATATTAAGTTAGTTGCGTCAATACAACAAAATCGGAGAAAATCTTAAAATCGTCGAACCCAATTGTTATGCAAGACAATATAAAATTATAACCTAATTTTTTTACTTAAAAAATCCAATTAATTTTACAGTAAAAAGAAAAAAACCAAAAAAAACATTCAAATACTTGCGAAACGTCTCAAGCGAGCAGCATTAATCATAAAATTCCAAGTAACTGCAGTTTAATAGGCCAATTCCATCGAGTTCGTTACGCGTCAAGCTACATATATACATATATATATATATGTATAGCGTGCGTAATGTGGGTTCGCGTGAATTTAATTCGGTTGTATATGTAATACACTAGGAAGCTCGTCGGTCGTCCGGCAAGCGGTCAACGAGGCATGAAAAGCGCCAGCTCTCTTTCCTCCCTGTTTTTCTCTCGGCAACTGCACACGAGCTGCATCATATAGGCAGCGATACCAACCCGTGCCAGTCACACACCGAATGCAGGACATTTCTCCCGCGTTACACGCGTGCATCGATAATACGCGCGTCGCTGTCCATTTTCGTACGTGCACATGTATATACGGTACGAAGTCGGGGGAGAGTAGACGCAGCTGCGGGCTTAAACGTTCCTACAGTTTCCTCCTCTTAATGCGCATGTGTATTAATTGGCTGTTGAACGCTCGAGCGAGACTGTTATAGGGTAATAGCTGTATATATAGTCGAGGCCGCGCGCGCGAGCCGAATTTGGCGGAAACGACTCGAATTACCGATCGATATTTCGCCGCCGCCGCCGCCCCCTCCGAACGAGCCCAGCAAATGGAGATGAGCGATCCGCGGCTGTACGCAGTACTGACTCTTTCTCTGTCTCTCTCTCAGCTCTCGTTCTCTCCCTTATCTGTACGACTACGCGACAATTGAGTTAACCTTCGGGCCCGAGTTCATAAATCTTTCCATTAGGCTGCTATATACATTGAAACGAGGTGCCCTGCTCTATGTGTTCCCTTTCGATTTCTCATCCAGCTGCTCAATGCTTGTATCCTATATGTATTCCTACCTAATGTGAGAAATGAAAATTTTCTTTTTTATCAGATTGCTCGCGCAAGAACTCGTTAAGCGAAGTACCTTTGGCCATACGTGGATCAAATATCAATTTCAATTAAATCCGGGATTTGATCGAAGCATATAATAGATTTCCAGAACGAAGGGATTTTTTTCATTGATTCGTGAGTTTTAAGTGTTTGAAAACGATAAAAAAAATAATTAGCGCGTTAACTAGCATTGAACTGATAATTACGCTATGGATTTATTGAGAAAACGATATAAATCGACCAAGAATATGCAAAAGCGTCAAAATCGTAAAAATTTTTGAAAATGGTTCAAAAATTCATATTAAACATGTTTTAGATAATACTTTTGCATGAGTTACGATCAATTTTATGGGAATGACTTCCCCAATATAAAAAATATATAATCAATTTAGAACATCCTGCAAAATGATCTTGAAATTTGCTAGGATGCTCATAAAAAAAGTTATATACTTACAGTTCAGACTTATTGAATTATCCTTTCATTTATCAAATTACATAGCAATTAACTTATCGTTAAAATATATTGCGCGTAAAACTTAAAATATATAAATTATGAAATAAATCTTTATTGTATTCATCTCTTTTTATAACTAATATGTGATCTCTTTCACAAAAATAAATGGACAAAAAAATAATAAGAATCATGCTTTATATATGGACGAACGTATAATAGTTTTGCATATAATCAGTGCAGTTTGAACAACTGTATTATCATCTCTGATTACGCATCGCAAAAATTAAATACAATATATTATATCATGAATATAGTTTTCATAAACAGATACTTACGAATGAAGCATTTCATTGTATGATTAACGAGTTTACCGTGGCGAATGGCGGTATAGACTTATTAAATAAGGCAATTCCATTCATTTAATATTACTCAATATCACTCATTTAACGCTTATACAAATGCATTCAAATAAACGTCATTATTGTTAATGTCCTCGACGCTTAGCCATCCTCTTTGTTAAATCACTTATCGATATTTAATGTATCCCTTTCAGTGTAGCAAAGTCAGGAAGATGATTTTGAACTTTTAGGACGGGGGGCTCGCTCTTCTGACCGACCGGAGAAAGAAAAATAAAAAGACACAATAGAACGGACGGTCTGTAGCTCAGGCGAACGTAAAATAGAATCTTCCCTGTGCTCTATGCCTCGTCAATTGCACATTGTGTCGCGTAAAATAAAAACATATCTGCGTTCAATACGCTTCATTCGGGCATATCCAAAAAGTCTGTATTTTGCCGAGTCATCAGATCCACGGAATAAATCATCGTTCGTCAATGTACCCATTTTTCCTCTAGCCTCGAAAATCGTCACCCTGTTAACCCAACCCCATATATATATATATAGGTATTCCGTAGGTGTACAGATATATCGTGTATGCACCTCGAGGGACAGATGCATCTGCCGGAACAAAACGCGTCGCGCGGCGCGCGAGTGGCACACGTGGAGCTGCAGCAGGAGAGGATCCTTTTATTTCCCTTCTTCTTAGACGCACGCTTGACGCCTCGTCTTGCGGCCTGTATATAATATGTGTGCGCTCTTCTCCCAAATTGAGGGCTGCAGCATCAGCGGAGATACAAAGGCGACAGGGAAGACGCGAGCGCCTGCTCCTCGTTCGGATTAACGATGTCTGTGTGTGCGCGTGTGTGTGTGTGTGTGAGGAGCCAAGTGCCCCTCCACTAAACTTCCTGTAATGTGCGACTTTCTTTGTCTCTTTTTATTCAGCCCCGCGACCTATATCGCGTTACTTTTTTTCCCCGTAAGCTTTTTTGTTCTAGTCCATAGGTATAGGAGTTTTATTTGATTCCTTTGTCGCGCGATTTTTTTTTTAATTTTTTGGATTTTTATTATCGAATTAGAGAGAGTTGTTTGCGAAGCCTATTGATTCTAGATAACTATTAGGAGTGCGCTAAATATGGAAATTTATTTTTTCCAGGATAAACAATGATCGATGTAAGCAAAGTTTTTTTATCCTCTTGAATAAAAACCAATGGAAATTAACCGCAGGGAATATACCGTCATTTTGACAATTACTCTCAATCGTCTTTAATTGTAAAATAATGGTATATATATATATATATACGATTTTTCTTTCTTTATAGTACACACACACACCAATTCCACTTTTCTCCCTAATTTCCAAAGAAAGAAGCTATATTCGATCTTCTTTACGTCCTTTTTTTCCGGGCTCTTAACTTTTTTTTTGGGTTTTCAAACCAATTTAGCATCATCTAATTACCAAGTTCTCGGAGTCTTTATCTCTCCCAAATGCGCCAGATGACGTAAGAGCGTTCCTCATCTATACTCTAAAGTGTTTGTAACTTCTCTTTCTCCCATCCCCTTTATATATATGGCTGTCGGCCTTTTTTCTCGCTCTCTCTTCACTTAAGCTTCCGTCTGCCACTATAGCTGACGCGACCTCCAACCTTTTTCCCCTTAATTGATTTACGCGCATTCTCTTTATTTTCGGTTTGTAATCCTCGCGAGAACGCGCTTGGCGAGTCCAGCGGGCCTCGGTCATCCGAGACCGCATAAAAATTTCCTCATAGAAATTCGCCGCGTTTGTGCTGGCTATAGCTCTTTCAATATCGCTATTCTGGCCCTCTCTCTCTCTTTTCTTTTGAGCCCGACTTTTCCGGTCGACTTGGTCCACGAGCATAGACAGGCATTGGACACGCGGCTCGCGTCCTCCGCGACGAAGCAACAGCCATCATCCGCGTGCAGATGCGAGCTGCCGATATACTTTTGATATTGGGCGATGAGAGAGAGAGACGAGAGAAGAGAGGCGTCCGGGGTGCGCGCGTGCCGGTCTCAATGGGGCCCTGCGCACCTCCGATCTCGCGTATATACGTCTGACGTATAGCAAAGCCCCACAATGCACGACCGCTCACGAATGATTTTTCGGCCTGTAGATATAGCTACCACGCGGATCTACAATATAATGGGAGCTGCTCGATGGCCTACATATATACGTATTATACCTTGCTCAAGGTACACATAAAGGGCCTTGACGCGAGCGTCCGATGATCGAGACATATTCTAAAGAACCGAACGCGCATACAGCAGCAGCAGGGAGCGCGTACTGGGATATGCTGGGAGGGAAGAAAAGGAAGCGGGAGAACCGAAGGAGGGAACACGAGGATTTGAAAATTGTGCGTGAAGAGGGTAGAAGAAAAGCATTTATTTTTGGGTGGATTCGGATGCTTTTTTCCTCCTTTAAAAATACATCGGGTCCCGCTCTTCTCCCGTGTGTGCAGTGCCCGATCGAGTATAATGGAAAAGAAATCTGTGTGCGCTCAGTGTGGAGATGTATAATAAAGGATGGAAAACATGCAGCGAGGGCCTCTAAAAGCTTGCAGTTGCGGCCTTAAGGAAGGATCCCCGAAAACGTGCGCCCGTATAGATCAAACGCTGTGCATTCGGTAAATTATTGGACTAAAAGGTAAATAAGGCGTGTCGAGGGTCGCCGCGGAAACAATATATATAGTCTTGCCATAAGGATGCTACTATTTATGCCCAATTCGTTCCGTTACATCCAAAATTAGAGATGTGCATATGTGAAGCGTTGTTTTTTAATGTGTCGCAATTAGTTATGGGATGCACTGGCTGCATCTTAACATCGTCGCAAGCGCACAGTTTGATTTATATGAACTAGCCACGGTGGCACGTGTTCCATTTTTCTACAGCTTATTCGTGAACAAATCCTCAAGAGCTCAACAACTAATTTCGCCACGATAGATCGCACGATTCAATTTGATTTTGGATAGAGCTTACTTATTGTATATAGGTGTATAGGACACATGTAAAGGAGACGATGTATCCATAGCCAAAATGCTAATTTAATATAGAAAGTACAAAGTGGCACCGACCGTCGCGCCTCGCGGTAACCAATAACACTGCCAAAAACTGTCGGATTATCGTGGAGAATCGAAAGGACGAGGCTCTGCGCGCGTGCACCCTCGTCACGCGGCCTCGACTACTGCATTATATAGAAACAGAAATTAACCCGTTAGGTTTCACACCAGAAGGTAGACACAAAGAGAGGGAGAGAGAGAGAGAGAGAGAGAGCAGACACACGTACCGAAGCGCAGAAGAAATATGCAGCACGAAAAAGGATATAGTATGTCGTATATGTATATAAGGTACAGTCAGAGTGGAAAGAGAGGAAAAAAAGAGGGAGGGGGGATGGAGATGGGATTTCGTTGGGGTTGAAAAATAATAAAGCGGCGCCGGGGGCTGTACCGTCGACTACATAGTCCCCCTTCTTCGTTCCCCGCGTATATATATACATACACACCTCGCTACCAAGTGAGTTGAGGCCCTCGCTTACAGTCGCGCGCGCGCGTAGTTGTACACACGTGCCGAGGGGTGGTCCCATACTGACAGGCCGGCTGCTCTCTCTCTCTCTCTCTCTCTCTCTCTCTCCCTCTCTCCGCACCGGAGAAAGTGGTTACCGGTTGGGTTCTGTACATATATGCACGCGCGCGTGTGTGTGTGTGTAGGGAAGAGAAAGAGAGAGAGAGAGCTAGGAGTGTAGAGAATGATAGTCGAAACAGAATACTGCATGCTACGGTAGAAATATATAGGTGTAAAAATTGCATTTAAAAATCGCTGAAATATTGACGCTTTGTTTTGGAGAGGGTCGACTTGTCGATTCGAATATACGTTTTTAATCTATACCGATTGTTACGAATCGAATGAGATATACGATATGCATAAAAATTGTTGTCAAGTTGATTTCCAAAAATTTATTCGATAATATGTACACTCGGTACAATAGCCTGGGCTAAAAAAAAAATAACTGTTCCAGAGTTGATCAACTTTATTTCAAACCTGTAGGTTTCACGATAAAACAAATCGTTAATCGTTCAAAGCGCATAACACATTGTATAGAAATATATAGATATTATTAATAAATAGAAAGTATTCGCATCGCTTCAATAATAAGAATAAAACCGCACTCAAGTCCCCGTAACTGAAAACACATACAGTGTATCACAACAATATTAACCTGCATGGAAGCTGGTTAAATGGGTTGATTCTCACCTCCGCATCGTATACGTTCATTCACAAACGTGTCGCAGTCATCCCTCTCTCCGCACGCGGGGACCGCTTTTATATATATAAGCACAGCCGCACGCACAAAGATCACGAGGTCTTTACGGTAGCGCCTATATGATCGGTGAACGATCGAACGAGAGCGAGGGAGAGAGAAAGAGAGCCCGTAGCGTTCGGGGGGATGGATATACGCGAAGCACACGAGGACTGTTAGATCTCTCGGCTCGCGCGCAGTTTGGTCTCTAACGCCGCGTAGTACGGGCCGCCTCTGCCTCGCCCCAGCACACGCGTGTCTCTCTTTCTCTCTCTATATATACATATACACATGCGTATATACGCGTGCGTTCACGTCAGTGAGAAACACAAAGTCGAACGACGAGGGTACGACGTCAGTGGCGGACGCAACGTCGGTGCGTCTCGATCAGGCCGCTTTACTCGATTCACACGCGAGTTTTGAACACCCACGCGAAAATGTGAGAGAAACCGGTGTACGAGAGCGAGCCACTTTTGATCTTGCGCCAAACATCTCCTTCCCTCCGATTATTATTATTATCGACGGGCTATTTGCGCGGATCGGCGGTATACTCGCTTATATACACGTTTGTCGCGTCGAGCTCGTCAGTCTGGATTACGAGCAAGCGTGGGTTTCGGTTGAGAGACGGCGTGCGGGAAGAATCGCTCGACAACGGATTATGAGCAAAAGCGGGAGATTCGCAATGCTGAATTCACGGTACACTCGCTGTGCATTTTGAGCAACGGTGTACACATAGTGCATCGGCCAGATTCTTACTCGACGATTGTGACCAGTGCGGCCAAGCTTTCCAGTTGCGGTGTGTGTGTGCCTTGCCGTGCCGATCCCCTTTCGAATTAATCGCCCACCGCACGCGGAGTTGGGTTTTTTTGCCACCCGCAAAACCGAGCTGCTGCTGCTGGCCCAGAAGCCGCCGCGCGGTGACTATAGGCCCGACTGTACCACATGCGAAAGATAGAGAGGGACAATAAGAGCTGCGAACGCGATCGGCCGCCCGTTCACGTGTATAACATGCGCGAAAAAGTTGCTTATAAGTTGGTCGATCGGTCGGAATCGCATGCGAACGATGTCCTGTGACGTCTGGTGAGGAAGCAGAAATTGACGAAGCGGACAAAGTGTGGAACTTTGAGCGGGTGCTTGCCGGAAGTTATCACGTGAACAGAGTAATATATATTTTTATGCGCGGAAGATATTTTCTTAAATGTATACACACATTTCGTACAAATGTTATAGTGTAATAAGTTATACAGAGTGTCTTATATATTTATTTATTTATATTTGTATACATATACACGCATATATTTAAAAGTGCTAAAGTACAAATTAACGGGAAAACAGTATATTAACGATATAAAGGGCACAAGGACACGCGCAGAGCAGCCATAGGAATCGCGAGCAAAATCGCGAGAAATCACAGAGTATATATTATTCCAAAGCACACGGGGCTTCTCGCGCGCGAGCCTTGATTTCTCCCGCCAGAGCGTCGAGATCGTCGGAAACACGATAGTGATTGATAATTCGCGCGGGGGGAGGCCCGAGTGTCTGCTCTCTCTCTCTCTCTCACTGTGATTTCATACGCACGCCTGCGGGCTTAAACCAATAAACGCCGCCATCTGACTTGATCCGTGGTGCCTAAGTGTGTGTGTGTGTGTGTGTTTAGCAGTTGAGTGCGTGAATTCGTTGTTTGCCGATTCTCGGACAATCGGAGAGGCTGTTGTATATACATAGTTATGCGAGAAGATATGGACAGAAGAGAGGAAGAGGAGGAAGAATCGCTGGACGAGGAATCGTCGCGGGGAGTCCCGACGCTGCCACTGCTATTGGCGAGGATATAAAGTGCTGGATATCGGTTCCCCCGATTCCTTCATCCTGATAGTACTCTCCCGTGGTGCCATCCTATATAGTTTGAGATACCGGAAGTAAGTACTTGCGGAGCTCTCGGGTTCGATGCGTGCAGCTGCATTCTATATAGCTATATATATGTATATAAGGCTTTTTCTCGATTTTCGTATGCGTGCATATACGAGAGCGACGCGATAAATCAACCCCTGAAAATTACTCGCCTGCATGCGGCTCTTATGCTAATCCGAGAAGGAGAGGGGATCTGGGGGTTTGTTTTTTGGGGTATACAGGGGGATAATGGGGGTTGAAGCAATAACAAATGGGTTTGGAATCACACGTCGATTCGGATTTTCTTAAATATCCTACGTGGACGAATGAATGGTTTAATTTTACAGTAAAATTTGAATTTAGCGAGATTTTATTCCATACAAATAAATTGAAAACTATATTGAGCATGTATAGGTATTAAATTAATCAGATATAATTAAAAGCATATAAATCATTAGTTAATTACAGTTCGAAAGTATGATTGAGTAAATATTTTCATTTACTTTAGTTAAAATGTCTTTAATTTGTGTAACCATCATTAATTTACCCTTGCACACAAAATAGACGCAAAACTGTACGAATTTATTGTAGTCTTTTTAAAACTTAATTATTGCAAACACTTTTTATTAGTAATATATGCTTACAAGTAATATGGTAATCGTTATTATTATTAATGTAGTAGTCAAAGTATGAATAAACATCGAGCTATAAGAGCTATAAGTATGTACATGATACAGTAAAACATAAAATATAAAAATGACGTATATATAATTGAAACATAATTGTTATTGTATCACTGACTTTTCCAGCCACATAATGTTTTTCAAAAGAAAAGCTTCACTTTTCCTTTAGTCAACCGCCATTGTCAAATGAATACGACTCCGTCTCTTGTGTGACTTTGAATAGTATTCTATACAAAGGATTGTGTCTACGATAACTCTGAATTTCTTACCCAATGCACATTTACGGATTGCTATTGTAATCTTCATTGACCTTTCTATTACTTATTAAAACCACATATTTCTGATTAACATTTTTTGAATGTTGTATTGTTGTATTTATATAGTGCTATTACACTAGTATAATACATATTATTAATTGTTATTATGCTATTTTTATTGTTATTTCAAAATTATGTATAGGCATATCTTTTACACTTTCTTACCTAGTTAATTTTAAATAATTTTAAGAATACTAAATACTATAAAACTTGATGATAAAAAGTAGAACTTACGATCAAAATTACAGCATGTAAAAGTTAAGTGTTTAATACATTTAGACCAAGACTAATATTAAAATAATCAAGACCACTACAGCCTATTTTTAATTTTAATTATAAACATATATTACGGCAGTAATTTGAGGAGTGTTATACCGCTAGAATGTAAATCCTAAAACAGTGATAATTAAATATCACAGAAAATGTTAATACATGTATAAATTAAAGATTTGAGTGTCATCCACTACATAATGCAACCCCCAAACTCCGCTTAATAGAAAGCAAATCAATAGTCGCTCGTTAAACTTTTATCGCAGTATAAAATGTACTATGCATATGAAAAATCCACGAGCTTTACATTACTTTAACCTTTATCCTTTCATCAATTACACATTCGCTCTCCGACTCTTTGAAAGCCTCTTCAGATTCTCATCCCCGGGTATCTCCAAGTGCCCCCACGCACACATACACACACACACACAGACACACCCACACATATATATAGAGCCGCTGTTGCGATATTTCCTCGGTTTGCTCGTGCCGTTTCTCAATCGCGGTCTACACATCGGCAACGGGTCGAGTGGGCTTTTCTGTCCGCCGGCAAAAGCTCGGATATATATGCGTGCGCTATCAGCTGGACTGAAAAGTACGCGCGCGCACGCACTCGAAACAATCTCGAGTACTTATAGGCCTCCGATCCCGAGACGACTCCTTTTAATCTAAGCCTCTCTCTCTCTCTCTCTCTCTTTCGTTTTAACATCCGATGCTGAATGCACGTCCTAAAAAGAATTTATGCGCGCGGCTATAGCGCGAGTGTACATGTATATATAGGTATACCTGCGAGCGGCGCTACCGAGCTTTTATGGTTATTCCCGTATGGAGGAGATAATTTCGCGTCAAAATATAGCGGGAGTATTTAATTCGGTGCACTGGTAAAAATTCGAACGATGCTTTATAATTTAATACGCGTTCATGCTGCATTTTCACGAGGAATTTAAAACTTTTATTAAATCACGCGAGATGATTCGTGCATGTAACAAATAAAATAAACGAAGCTTAAATTGTGTACCGTGAAAAAATATAAAAAACAGAAAAATTTAACTGTAGATACCAAAGTTGCCGAGAATCTCTTTTATTATTCCAAACAGGTCTTATACAGCTTTGATGTAAAGACTGTTTATTGTAACAGGATGTTTTATATTGTTTTATTATACAAGCGCCAAATGTGAGCCTAAGGAATGTTACTATAATTATATCGGATCAGATATATTTAACGATTCAGCGAAGAAAAGACACACACACAGTTAATTTTTATGAGTAATTAAGCGCAATATATAGTAAAAATAAAAAATTTCTGCAGAAACGTAGCTGTAAATATAAAATCGAACGAAACACCGCCGTTCCCCCACAAAGTCCATACATTCCTTACATCGATCGATCAATACGTAATAAAACTGCCGATTTTTGTAAAATTATATAACAAGAAATGTATCTGTTAACAGGAGAGGCTCCATGAAAGCCCGCCGCGACAAAGATGACACCGGTCACGTTATTGAGGATCTTTCTGGTGCTGATCATCGCGAGCCATCAGCCAGCAAAGGTGTCGGCAGGCTTGCGTCAGGTGATCAGCCGCAACGTAAGCGGCGTACAATTGGACCGCGAGAACTACATGGAGATCGTCGAGGAGCGTACCTGCTCGGCGAGTCTGGTGCGACTCACCTGCAGGTCCCTCAGGTCCTTCATCTTTGTCCTGGAGGCGACGTACCAGCCCAACCAAACCGACGCCTGCGTCTACGATAGAAGTAGCTGGTGCAGGTACAAGTCCCTCTACGCCACCATTAGGAATCTAAGGGCTTGGAGGGGCTTTTTGATCGGCACCTATGGACGCGATGCCAATGAGAATCCCCTCGACTTTCGGAACACCATTAATCGAAGGTATCCTTTCATACTGTATGTACATTTAGACATTAGTGGCCTGGGCAGATTATTAGGTTACCTTTCCTATTACCGCATTATCCATTCTATAAAAAAAATGTATTATAATTACACTTGCGCGTGATACTAAGCAATAACAAATTGAAAAATTAACAATCATTGCGGTATAGTTACTAAATATTTTTTTTTCTATTTTTATTCAATGAAAGAGCTACTCCCAAATGATATAAGAAAATTCATTGGGATGCGATCAAGTGAATGGATCCAAAAATAATGCGGATGTAGCTAAAAACAAAGTGATGAGACTACATATATGATTTTTCAATTATCAATTTCTTTGACAAAAGATATACTTCGATCAGGGAAACGAGCCTAATGAAAATCAAGAAGCCGTATTATCGTGTAAAAATATTCAAAAATATCATGCGCAGAACTGCAGAACAATGCAACTCTGGCTTCATAGGTAATGCAAGCCAGTATAGGGAGTAAGCGCGCCAAATTCTTAAAATATAGAGTTTCAGTCGCGGATAACTCGACCGCAATCTGGAAAAGGAGAACTTTTCTATAGGTGTACTTGTGCAATACGCGATCTACATATGCAATATTGGCATTTATTATTATTATAACACGAAGACTTGGTCAAAATAAGCAATGCTTTATTTTTAATAATGGTACATCGATATAGCTTTCACTTTTACATATTATTGCGGTACGTGTATTTAATCTCGCTCAGAACGAGTTTACTAATCATTTGATATGTTATTTAATTGATTAGTTATATTTAAAACTTTATAAGTCCTATTAATGTTTATCAAATAACAATAAATATTATCTCAAGTTAAGCGTATAAAAATTGTTAAGACATATTATATCGATTAATTGCGAGCATTATAATGCACTGAATACCCTTGCATTTTGTTTAAAATCGCGCTAATTATATATTGGTGTTTTTTAGAAAAACAAACCGGGTCAAAGATATAAGATAGATCTTACATTAAAAAAAAAAAGTTAAAAGCAAGCCTCAATTCTTTTCATAATTTGTTTATATTACAATTAACATGGGAAAGACGCTCAAATTTCCAATAACACACGTCAAAGAAAGACTAGCAAACCAGAGTCAAATTGGGTAAGTCTATACAATTCGATAAAAAAAACAAAATAATAGTGTTATATTTCTCGTCGGTCTAACGAGAAGAACAAGAAAATTAGCCGAACGCGGTACAGAACGCAAAAAAAGGGGGGCGTGGAATGCAACGAATGCATCGCAGATGTGCGCACGATCAGACGTAACGCGTACACTCGCGTCCAAAAAGAATATTCGTATATATATATACAATAGGGGATAGGAAAAGAGAGAGAGAGAGAGAGAAAGGAAGGGAGATAAAAAGTTCAGCAAGGGTATAAGGGCAATCCGATCCACGTTACACAAAGCATCCCTAAATATCTTGGGCAAATACGGGCAGCGGACAATTATTACATATGAAGCGTTCGGCATACATTACACGTATATATGATGGACCCTCTATGTGCTTTGCACCCGACAGTACATAACCTTTTTCAACGTCAAGCCACGCGTGGAAGCTGCATGTGTGGTAATATATGCTCGCGGAGCTATAAAGTGTCGCAAAGTCAACCGAAAATTAATATCGTATCTCGTAACGTTTGCTCACGTGCGCAGGATTCGTCATTTCGTTTCCACTTATGTGACGTGTCGTCGTGTATAGACAAAAAACAGTGTGTATATATAGATACCGATATACGTGCATGCACCTGCGGGACGTTACACTGCTTTACCCGGCAGTATCAACGGTTGCAGGAAATATTATACAAATTACATTTGCAAATGCAATGCTTTCACGTGAAAGGAATATATATTAGCAAATTAAATATTTTTTATGCTATAAAAATATTATTAATAATATTATGTCCTGTATATATAACGATAAGCTATACACACACGCGCCCGCAATATACATATGTACCGGTATAAAGCCTGCAATATTTCCCTTCTCGCGAGCGCACCTATAAGCGTGTCCGCAATGTTTACCCAAAACAAAATATTCGAAAGCTCGTAACGAGGCGTGAAGTTTTAACGAAAGCAATTAAGGTGCCGATATGCATACGCGCGCGCAGTCAAATAATTCTCTCCCGAGCGGCGCGATACATATACTAGACGCGATAATAACGAACGGAGAGGAGAAGCCGAGCTGCAAATCCACAAGTTCAAAGCGGAGACTCTCTTTCGCTCTCTCCCCCGCATTTTCTGCTCTTTACATTTACGCCAGTAGCGGAAGATTGCATAACCGCGCGCTACACATGCTGTATATAAAAATACCAGACACGCAGTCTCTCTCTCTTTCACTCGCTCTCTCTTGGTCTGTACTTATATATACTCGACCCCCTTAGTGCTATAAAGGCCCTCGGCGAAAAATCTCTGCCTCCCCGTACGGGTGTTCCCGAAAATCCATTCATGCGCAAAGTGCAGTGTGCGAGATAGCGCACGTCTTTTCAATAGCGGGACTCTTGCTGCCTGCTGTACATAAAAGCCGCTCGTGCTTTAATGTTTTCTAATTGTTTTTTAAGAATTCAAGCCAATGGCTGGCTTATAGGTGTCTATAATAAGTGCGAAATGAACTTCGGCTATACATTTTCGTATATGCTAATGATGTGACTTTTATAATATATTTAAACTAAAGATATGGAACTTTGGAAGAATACAAAGTATGAGTTTTGTACAAAGTATGTATTTTATTATTAATTGTATACTAAGTAATTTGTGTCTAAACTTCTGCAATTGTGTTTTATTGAACAAATATAAAATGAGTGGAAATAATTTCTTACGCTGCGATTTCTCATAAAGTGAGATTCACTTTTTATATATTTACGTAACATTTATATTTTCAATAAATATTAAACTTTAACAGTCGATTGATCAATTTTAACTAAAAGGGATACGTCGTACCATACTTTATAAAGATATATTATAATATATTGGAAAAGATCTTATACTGAACAAAGAGTTAATCTTATCGAAAAGGCGATAACTCTTGAAGTACAGAGTCAAGTGCTTCTATATTCAACTATAGATGTATTATATGCGTCTATTAATCCGTCGAGAAAAAAATTATGCTATGTTTTTAAAATAGCTCCAATTTTTCTTCTAATATTTTATAAAAGTACTTTGCAGGTTTTTCTTAATTTATACAATCAAAATAATTACTTTTAACACAGAATAATGGAACTAATTGTAGATCTGTTATTTCAATGTGTGATAGAACAGCTTTTCCTTCCGAACCACTACTTAATCAAAACTTGCCACATTGCAGGATGAAATAAATATTTGAAACAAAAACAATCAGTAAATAATATAATGCACAAGGGAACTAATCGATGATCATCATTGGAATCCCATGATAATCGTATAAAATGAATTCAATGGCGTTGATAAAAATTAAGCCTATCAGAATGTATATGTAACAAAGATTTTTATATTATTCTCATTACTTGTTTAATATATTTCAGGTGCTCAGGACAACAGCACTGTCGCTACAAAGTTATGTCGGATCATCCGGAAGCGCTTTTTTGGAAGCCCGCAAACATACGAATAAAATACGCCTGCATACCAGGTGGGTCTTCCATACCTGTGTGCTATTTCCATTTAAGCTTAATCTCTGCTTACGTATACACACCATTTACCAATACCAGTTTTTACGGCTTACGTTTCCTCAAGTCCGATGACCCTTGCGATCTCCACACTTACAATTTCCCCTGCACACCGGATAACCACGATATTCTCACGAATCACAATAGCGCGGTTTTTACGAGTTTCCGGAAAATGAAGAAACGATGTAAAATTGTGCATATAGAAAAACTGCGCCATCGGAGCTCCTCGAGATTTCTATCGGCATAAAGTGCGAGTAGAGCGGCTGATCGACAGCTGCGTGTGTTTTTGCGAATACTCGGAATCATCGATATATATGAGGGTTCGACTCTTGTATGGATGCTTATATAGTTTGCCTTTTGTGAATGTGAACACGGTTAGTCTATGGCTACAACCGATGTGTTTTCTATTACATATAAGTTGTAACCGCAAGGTGTGACGTGGTATAGCTGCGTGCTGCCGTTGACAAACATCGATAATAATTCGGGAATACGAGTTCCATTAGTGATTTTCAACATTTGCATTTTATTGCAAGTTTATAATGTAACAGTTTATTTACTTGTGTTATTATGTATAATTAGCCGTATTAGCTGTTTTCCTTTTTAATTATCTGTTCAAAGATTATTTTAATTCGTTCTAAGCGATTTATTTTATTTATTTATTTATTTATCAAAAGCGATTACAAAATAATCAGTACTTTGTACAATACTTTCAACTTGTCGCAAGCCTGCAGATTACTTTATCACTGTATCTTTCATTAAATACGCACATGTAATGCTCAATCGAAAAACAAACTTTATGTTGCACACAGTAAAATCAATATCTTATATCGCTTTTTATATCGAATTTCAATTGCAACATCCCCGTTATCATAAACAGAAAACGACAGAAAGAAATATATACACATATGTGATGTACAAAGAAGAGATTTTTAATCGAAATCTTTAGCACTTTTACAGTCGCATCAAACTTTCTTTCGCAATAAAACAGATCTATATACATGTTAAAATATAACGAGCGCGAGAGAGATAATTCACGCTATACATATGATAAGACGCGTTATCGGCATCGTTGCCCGATATACGCGCTCCGGCCTATATCGCGTTATTTCCACGTTCTCCTTTTCAGCGGCTCAATCGACTCGTGCCCAACCGCTCGTATATATATATATATATTTCCATAAGATATAGGCGCGTAGTTCGGGACGGGCGCCACGCGAGCGAGCCTCGAAATCAAGATCTATACAGAACGCGAAAAGCGAGGCTTCACCGCGCTGGAATAGAGAAGAATCGATGCACTGCAGCAGCAGCAGTCCGCACCCCCCGTATAACATCCTCGGAAATCGGCGAGTCGAGTGAGAGGAAGAAGTAAGGAGCGAGAGATAGAAGATCTCTCTCCACCTGGAGGCCGTCGGTCATCGCACCCTCCTCTCTCTCTCTCTTCTATAAATTCTCGACGACGAGAGCGTGGCGGATGAAAATAAGCTCCCCGCTCTCTCTGGCTGCAGTTGTCTCCTCGCCCCCGCGAACGAGTCCGGAATCTAGAGCAAGGACAGAGTGTGAGAGAGAGAGAGGGAGGTTCCATTACCCGTTTCTATTCATTCCGTGATAAACGCCGCAGCGGTGCAGTAGCGCACGGAGTATATAATAGTGGCAGTAGCAACCACCCCCCAGTTTGCGGTGCTGCTTGCTGGAGCGGCAGGCCGCGGCTCTCTCCCACAAAACATTCGTCATAGAAACAGATGCTGCGTCGGAAAGCGGGAAAAGAGAGCGCCTGATGCGCGTGTATGTGTGTGTATAGCTTTTCTCGCTTTTTCCGATGCGCCGCCGCCGCCGCCGCCGCCGTGTAGTGGATGCTGCTGCTGCATCGCTGGATGTATACACGCTTAATGTGCCCGCTGTGCCGGATGCATGCATATACGACCAAATAGCCTTTTCACACGAATTTATCCGAGGGATGCTTTTTCCCCGTCTTTTTCTCTCTCTCCCTTTCTCTCTATCCTCGTCCATTATCTCCCTTGTCTTTTTCATTGTTACACCGAACGACCGCAGCTTAGTTTTTCTCACTGCACTCACCGGCAGCCTACAAATTTTCCCTCCTGAATTATTTATATCACGCGATCGAGATAATACGCGGGAAAAATTCACATTTTTATCTCTTGCCCAATTACTCTTTTCTCTTGTGTATATAAGGGTGGATGGGAGACTTGAGGGCCAAAGTTTTTATGATGCATATGCATGGGAGGCTTTAGTCGATAATTAAATTGAAATGTCTATTGGGTAATTGAATTTCTATATGCAATATTTCAAAGAACCTTTATTGCATTCAATTCTATATCGCATTTTTCCGACATTATAACAGACGATGTATAACCATTGCACGCTACAGACAATTTCAGAATATTTGGCATTTATTAACTGTTATTTGTCTTTATACTACACACTACTATATATTTCTTTCATTTTTTTCCCGTACACTTTTAAGTGTAGCAGTTTTAATGTCCGGTAGCACGAAAGTCTTATAACGATAACGGAGCAATTTTGATGTTGCAGAGGTGTCGGTTTACAAGTACTGCAATGCCGACGTCAAAGTGCCGGTGGGCTTAGGTGGCTATTTGAAGTCGCCGGGCTACCCTTTGTACTACCTCGGTGGAATCACGTGCGGCTGGACATTTAGGTCGCTTCCTGGCCAGAGGATAGTCCTGACGTTCCACGACCTCAGCATTCGTGGTGAGTTGCGGACGTGTCCACCCCCGGTCCGCCCAGCGCAATAATGAATTGGATTCGCTATTCCTATATATATAGATCGATCGAGTATCACACACACACACACACATTAATATTTCAATATCGCTCATGTTTTTTGCAGATCACGAGAGGGATGGAAGCTGCGTCGACATAGTGAGGATAAGCGACAACGGGAATACGCTGTTTGAATCTTGCGGCACTACGGCGGGTGTAAAGGTCACGTCCAATACGAATGTCGTCACGGTCAATCTCGTGGCTTCCACCAATTTTTATCCTGCTCGGGGCTTCCTCTTGCAGTACCAAGGTTTCGCCTGTTTTTATAACATTTTTTCTGTTTTTTTTTTTTTTTTTTAATTTTTTTCAACAGCTTTCAATTCGACGGTGATACTTACGAAAACTATGGCGCGTTTCAAATATTCGCGAAAACTGGCACGTTTAAATTTGCGTGAAATTATCTTGTTTTCGTGAAATTCCATTAACCTATACCTATTATTTGGATTTTTAAATATGAGGTTTATTTGATTTTTTATCATAGTTTTGGCGAATAAAATTTGTCATATAATTGCATAATTGAAACAAAATGTAACTAAATACTGGCGCTTCTTTTATTTCTTAATCGTATGTAATTTAAAAGATCGATTCTGTTCCTCGATTAAATTTATATGGAGTCGCAAGTATCAAAATTAAAAAGCTATTAAATCCTACAATATTACAGATTATCTTTGTTATTTGAGCGACATACTTTTGAAATCAATTAGCTGTAACTTTGTAGGTTTTAATAATTATTTAATTTTTATATCGGTTACTTCCTTTGAAAGTAATCAAGGGGCGCTAAATGAGATCTTTAAAAATGAAAAACTTTAAGAAATAAAAAAGGTGCCAGTATTTATGGTTGAACTTTGTTTCCGTTGACGATATCTACTTTGCGAATATGAAGACTAAAGATCAAAAGGAATCATCAAAATAGTGTATTTTACTTGCTATACTGAATGTGTATATGATCTCTTCAAAATGTTATTCTAAGGAATTATCACAGAATATGACAAATGATTTTATTATTAGAGAAAATATTGGAATAAGAATAATCACGCATAAGCTTACGTAGGAAATGCATAACATGCAAAGAGGGTAAAGAAATTTTAGCGTAGATTTCTACCTTACCGATTAGTGATTTTAAATTATATAATCTTTCAGTATATATAGAAAAAGTAGATAATTTTTACAAATCATGCCAAGCACAAAAGATTTGGGAATTCAGTTTTGATTTAAATTTGATATAAAATATTAAAATCTCGCTTATCATAACTAGAAAATATTTTTAATTGAAATACTAATATTAAGTGCCTTTTTAAAGAATGCCTTAGATGTGCCTAATTTACTTTATCATCTAAATAAAAATCTCTGGAGAAAAATCTTAATATCACATTAACAATATTAATTGAATTTAAATCATGTACACTTATTGTATATAGCTCATTGATATGCTTTAAAAGATTAAAATGCTTTGAAATATAAAATTCTATTTTCAATTAGCACATAAAGTCGGTAAGGCAGAAAACTTTGGAGTATATGTTACATTATCTATAGAAGACTGAAGTATGACTGAAGTCTACAATCTTGTAGTTTCCATGTTAAATCACAGAATTTTCTAGAAATCTTATCTATTGTAGAAACTTCTGCATTATATATAGTGATTAATGATTAATTAAGTTGACTTACATTAATGCAGGGAAAATTCGTCTTACAAAATCATTATTGCGATAGGAATGTATCTCTTGTTTTCCATAGAATCATAACGTAGAAAATATGTTTTCCATAAATCACGGATAAGTCTATCGTATCTTCATGAATTTTCCGTAATAGAAGTTCAGTCGGACTTATTTCGTTCCAAATACAAATGTTTCTGTATAAATCGTTATGGGATATCTTTAATGCGAAAACAAACTTTTCTAAAAACAAAACTACCGAGATCCCTGCATGTAAAGCGATAGTTCACATCAAACCATCCGTCAAATCTGAAACAACGAAAAAAAGTTACATTTCGATACGACGAGCGTGTAATCCTCTATTAATCCATATACATTCGAGCACCCCAGCAGCGATTTCACATTGGCGTAAAACTTTTCACGCTCGTTTAATTTTAAAGCACCAAGGTTTGATCCCTCGCTCGCTCGCTCGCGCAACAACAAAAACCGCCACGCCATTCGGAACTATACTATACGCGAGTCGCGAGAGCTTTGCAAATTACGATCGCGCGCGCGCAGAGCCATATCCTTTACCGCTGCACCTCCATAAAATTAACAGTTATACGAGATTTCAATGAGCGCGCCAGGGTTGCGGGGGAAGCGTAGGGAGTCGTAAAAGTGCGCCATCCTCGTATTCCTATATGTATATATGCAGTAGAGAGAGAGAGAGAGAGAGAGAGAGAGAGAGAGAGTCAGATCGATAATATGGGTTTTGAACGGTACAGTTTTAGGGTGTCCCGACGTGCAGGCGCCCCTGGGCAGTTACGTCTGCAACGGAACCCTGGAAACGAGGACCTTCCTCTGCAGAGCCGGCACATTGTTTCCGGACACAGGACAAAGGACGCGCACAGTTCATTGCAGCTACGGCCAATGGGACCAGTCTATCCCTGATTTGCCAGCTTGTGTCGGTGAGTTTTATTCATCGCGACGTCGATTTTCTGTTTCTTTTTTTTTTATAGAGATAAGCGCTAGCGCTAAGCTCAGGTTTCGCCGATATAATTTCGTTGCGATTTCTGCTGCGCGCATATCGGACGCGATGCGAGAGAAACTTCCATGAAAAAAAAATCCTGATTATGTGTATACAGTGAAGTTACATTCTCACAAAGTTTTACTTATACTTAATATATATATTTATTCTGGTAGAAAAAAATGACCGAAGAGGAGTCTTTTTTTAACAATAGTACAACTAAAAGAATTTCAAATGTTATTCCGACAGGACAACATTGTCCTTCACCTTTTTTTGTTTTTGTGTTTTTCGAGTAATGTATATGAGTATTTCAGTTATTGCAAGTAAAAGTGCTCTTATCTACACATCTGCGCATGTAAAAAATATGTAATGAAATGTAATGGAATATAATGTAGTTGCATTGTTACTTTAAAAAAAAGCATAAAGGTTATATTTTCAATAAGAATACATGCATAATTGAACGTAAAATCGTTTTCAAAAACTTTTTTGATCACATTAGCTTACGCACAGATCAGCGTGTCCACAGCGTTCAATTAATAAAAACATTTTAACAAGAATGACTGAAAGATTACATCCACTGAAATTCGACATTTTGACGCTTCCTAATTATAAATTCTTTTTTCAAACAGCGAAACAGCTTTACACGAATTAAGCACGAGCCGAAAAATACAATAATTTCCCACTGAATATCCCAAAGCCCCTGGCATTGTAGTATGCATTTATAAAATCTAAGCACGACTTTCGAAATTGGCGCATTAAGCTCGCGCGGAGCGGATTATCGGCTCGGTGCTGCAAAACTGCCTTAAAATTAAACTTGACGCGTTTCTTTGAGTGCAGCAGCGGCGAGGCTGCACAACGAAGGGAAGGTAGTCGGCAGCAGTCGGCAGGCGGCAATTTGCTGGAAATTGCGCGCAAGGAACAGTCGACAGATCAGAGAGAAAGAGAAAGAGAGGAAGCAAAACAAAAAATAGGAAAAGGGAACGAGAGGAGGAAAAAAAGAGGATCGAGGATCGTTGCCCCGAGAGCTCGTTTCGTATTTCCGAATGCTCCTCTCTTGTCACATACACTCGCGTCGTCGCGCGATATCTATATATATATATATATGAGCGAGTGTCTGCGTCGACTTTCCGTATATCTGATGGGCTGTGTAAATATTTGTTCCCGAGCGCCCGACTCCAGCTCGCTTTTTCGTATGTATATATATATAAATATCGGCAAGAGACAACTGGAGGCACAAAATTTCCATCGATATCTATTATCGGCGGTCCGCCTGTATCAGTCCCCACTCCTTTGCTCGAACTTAGTAGGGCTTTCGTTTGCATCTGAGGAGCGCGCGCTCGCGAGCTCGAAACATTATTACTGTATGCCGATCGCCGGAAGAAAGAGAGGAGCGATAACGCGCGAAAAGACGCTTATATATATGTATAGATGCGCTGCAGAGGCGCACGCTTAGCGTTTCTCGCTCGGATAACACTTGTATGACACACGAATCGATCTCTATGCATTAATGATGTAGTCAGATGGGTTCGTGTCCGGTTCGAGAGAGCTGCTATACTGCGGGCGATGACGTCTACGGTTTCTCGTGGGCAACTATATACGGTATATCAAGCGGTTGACGCTCCGGACCCTGGGACATCCGTGATAAAGATAAATCGTTCGTTTGAAATTTCGTGAGTAAAGCGTTTCTTTTGCTTTGCAGCTTTTACTTTGTGTACTTTTGATTCATATAGATTTGGATTTTCGGCCTTAGGTAATAAGCAACTTCTCGGATAGTCAGGCTATATCGTTACTGATTTTCAAAACGAATTCCCATGTTTTGGATGTATTTATGGGATAAGTAACGGTACAGCTTGATAAGACACTTATTATTTAAACAAGGTTATATTATAGATTAGGATATTTTTTATAATACAATACGATTGACGTACCATGTGAAAAAATATTTACGATGAATTAACTTATTTTATTTACTTATACATAAGTTAAGCAAAAAGAAAAACAAATTTAATTGGAAAAAATTAATTTCAATTATTTGCATACACAATATATATATATATATATATATCTCGAAAAGTTTCCTGCGATGATACGGGTACTCTTGCGACTGAATGCAAATATTGTACATTCAACGCGCACAGCACAAAAATATTTGCATAAAATTAAACTGCCTTCGTTATATATATTGTCAATATTCAATATTGCAATCTAAAATATATTTACGCACGAGCTTTTGTAGCGATTTGAAAATTTCTACAATTAAAGTGAAAAAAATTCCACGAGCAAATCGACAAACTCGTCATATTCTAAAAAAAAAACTCGCGCGCTTCTCGTTTGCACCACGCATGCAGGAGATTTTGCACTCTCGAGATACAAAACGTATAGAGGTATAAGCACACGCAACGGCAGCCAAGCAGCTCCCTCGAAAACTTTCTCAAGAAAAATGCAGAAATAACGCCGTGTCTTCCCGAATAATCACCGAAATAAATCCATCATTGTATATATACCTGCAGAGAGTCAATAGTGCATTCACCTCGTCTCCGCTGCTCTGCTCGCACTCTTTCTCTCTCTCACTCTCAAAGCAAAACCATACAAGAGTAACAAGAGTGCGGAAGGGTCGATTCCCAATCTCTCCGCGGCTACAGAAGCGGATCCATATAACAAAGGGAGGAAAAAACGAGACAGCATAGCTACCGTATAGTATAACAGAGAGAGAGAGAGCGAAGCGTACATATATATATATAAAAAGCTAATGAAAGGCAAGGGGTGCCGGGAGCGTCGGGTACGTGTCTGCTGTATGTGGTCTCGCGCTCGTCGAAGAGCTCGCATCGGTCGCGTGTATATGTGGCGCTCGTATATATATACATAAGTGCGTTGCAGCGCCAGTCGCGGAGAGGCAGTCTATCGGGTTTCGAGGGGGAAAAGAACCAAGAGGAAAGCCCGGCATCATCGCGCGCGCACACACACGCGACGCGCCGAGAGAGTGAGAGAGAGAGACAGTACAGTAGTGGGGTAGGACCCGATGTAGCGTCGTGCGCGTGTGTCGAGAGAGTACAGACGACGAGCCTCGAAGGAAGCAGACTAGTACCTCGTGGTGTGTCGCGCGCACGCGTTATAATAGCGCGACGAGCCTGTATAACATATATGTATATACGTCTGCTGCAGAATAGCTGTCCAGTAATCACCGAGCCACGTGTGTACGACTATCTCGCCGAGTGAGATTAGAATATTATAATACACTCACGCACAGATCGATTATTATTGTTCATACGCGGGTGTGTTTGCCTGCTATATAGGATCTGTGTAATACCATAAAGGTCAGTGACCATCGTATATAGTGTTTTAAAATGCGCGCGTGGGTGTAGATTAGCGTGGGTTTGCGTACTGCAACGGTCGACTGCAGCGGTGCGTGTATAGTTGTATAACGCGTTTCCGGTGCTGACGACTAGTCGAGCGTTACGTTAGATTTTGTATTACAGACGCTAAGTATGTGCGAGCGATCTACTTTGGCGCGCGTTCGCGTCTACCTGCGTTTGTTGTCGTCGTCGCGTGTCAAAATTTCAATGTTTATATACTTATAATAGTGTGGCGAAATGCGCGCGCGAGTTTTGAGCCCAAAAAGCGCGCCTTGCGTTGGAAAGTTTTCCTTTATCTTTTTTTATTTCGATCCCGTTTAACCGTGTATTTTATCGCTGCGGTCTGTGCGTTCAGGGACTTCATAATACCGCCGTCCTCTTCAAGCTTCTCCGAGATAACAGCGAATCATAAAATTAGAGATAATGCTTATTGAGCGGTGATAAATGTTTCGATACATATTTCCTGAAATCTTCGTGTTTAGAAATAATTTATTTCTTCCACGCGATTTAGTGTTATATTACTTTAACGTATATAGCTTGGATACGCGAGTGGCAAGTTTTTCAATAATATTATTTCCCGTGTGTATACAGAAAGACATAGCGTGTGATATTTGCTTGTTCGATCGTTGCGGAATGCCGAGCGAATCTTCTCGCCCTGCGTCTCCCTCGATTCTTGCCTTTTTTACTTCTCGGACTTCGAATTCTTTGCGGCTGTATACTTTGCCTCATTCTGTGTTTGTGTGCCCTGCTAAATTATACGCTACGCTTATGATTCCTTTTTTCTTTCTTTCAACTCGTTCGTTCCGTCTCTTCGCGTCCGGAGCTTTGACGAATTTTTGAATATCATTATACTTACTTTTTCTTTTATAAATAGCTCGCATAACATTGGGAATAGTTAGAAATAGAAGTACAAAAAATGATTTATTGCCAAGTCGTCCAGACATATATACGCTTTTATTACTTGTCTTTTTATGCTCTGCTCGGAGCAAAGGATTCTTTTAGACATTGTGCTCTTTTTCTATCTTCCAACCGTGTCCTATAAGCTTCTTATACTCATAACTTTTTCAGAACCGTCGAAAGTAAAGAGTAATATCGCAATTTATGCACATATCGTGCATTAAGCCTGTATACCTATATCTACCATGTGAACCAGTTTGCAAAATAATATTTGATATATTCTACAGCAGCTTCATAAATTTAACTGTCTTAGCATATTTCATATTTCATATGTAAATATTGTACAATCGCAATATTAGATTTTCATTTTTCGTATTAAATTTATAAATATAATAGTATATAACATATAACCATTAAAATATTGCATTATTCCTGATAGTAATGTATGTATTAAACATCAAATTATTCGCGTTATTACATTAATAGTAATAGCCTACGGTATCGTCCAAAATATTCTTAAATTATCATTAAAAAAAAAATGAATTTTCATTGAAAATAAAGAAACTAAGGAAAATCATAATTATTTATGTTCTTGTAATGTGTCCAATCCATCTCCATTGTTACGCATACATTACGAATTTTTCAAAATGAATCTAATCGCTTCACAGTCTCATAAATAACAATGATTGCACGACACTAATTGGTATTTCCGCGTAATCGCAATAGTATAGTACAATAATCAAATCAGCAACTCCCGGTAATAATTATTCTTAATTGAAAAGCGAACGAACAAGAACGATTATATTACCCTGTCGGCGGAGTTGTATATCATATCGAACCGAGACATCTAATACATTGCCATACAACAATTAAGATAAAAGCTCGCGCAATAACGAAAAGTCGAGCTTTTGCGGAAAAACCTAATTCAAATCTGGTTGGCACGACGATCGATAGCCATCGAACCCCTATTTTTCCCGTCACGCGCGGACTTCAATAAATTTCAATAGCTCAATAATACTTACACATACACACACATACACACATACATACAACAGGTCACGCTCAACTTGCCTATCCCAATATACCTGTACCAGCGAATTAGCGACTGAGAAAGGGCCGTGGGTATAGGGTAAGTATGTGGACACAATAGTTAACAAAAAAATCACTATACAGATCCCCCGCTCGCGGCACACACATACACGTATATATCTATACAGTGGATCTCGCGCGTTCTGGAACGGCATACACGTATATAGAAGTAGCAGCTAGTATAGCAGTATAATAGGGATATATATATATAGGTACGGATCGGGGCTTGTGAAAATGAAAATTCCCCCTCGCACATAGAGAGAGAGAGAGAGAGAGAGAGAGAGAGGTGCTTTGGACGCGCGCATCCCCCCACCGGGTCGGATCGGCGTCATCCATCTTTTGCCACCCCCGCGTCGAGCTTGTCTCCCTCTCTCTCCCCCGTAGCTGCGGCGGCGGCGACGGCCACACAGCCGCGCGCGCATCCAACGCGACCCAGTCCCAGTCGCGCCAAAGCGATCCGACTCGCTGCCAGACCTCGTAACGCGCGCCAGTCCATCTACTGTACTCGGCTCCAGCGGTACAGGCGCCAACACACTCGAGACTTCTGTTGTTTATCTTTTCGGTTGCCACCACTTCCGATACGATGTAATTATTCGAGCGTTGCGCAGGTATTGTTGTGGTACGAGAGCGTTGCAAACAAGTTGGCGCGCGCCGTTGCAGCGCCTTCAGTGAGTTTCGCATATAAGGGGGTGTTCTTTTTGGGTTATGTGGAGCGAAAGGGGGACAGTGCGACCTTCACCCTATTCTCCCTCTCGCCAACTCCGCGGCTTATAATACGAGTGCGTTGGCCAAGGTATACGCTCTATGTATGCTCTCTTTCTCATTATCTTTCTCTCGCGAGTCTCGCTTTTTGTTCCCTTCTTTTGGCATTTCTGGGGCCGCGCGCAAGCCTTGCCTTCTTGGGCACATTGTGTATACACTCGATGTGCCTTTCTTTCGTGTACGTCTTGAGCGCTCCTCTGTGCCTTTGTGCTTTATAACTTTAGGCGGATTCTTCCACTGCTGCGTACATATATCTATATGGGAAGAATTAGCTGGAATTGGGTGATTTGGTCGTGGCTTCGAGGTACTGAATACACTAGTTATGCATCGTATGCACTCGTTTGTCATTCTTATCCGTGGTATATTATAAACACGTGCTTTTTCTCAGCTTTTGCGTTTAAAAAGAAATCAAACGATATATATATACACGTAAAAACGTTGACTGGCAAGCAACTATTTTACGATAATAATTCGAGATGGTAATACGAGATGACGTTGAATCATTTGCGATGTGTACGAATATCCATAAGGCCACGGAATCAAAAAGCGCTTGTTGTTTTGAATTCTTTGCGTCTTATATAAATTAAGCCATATAGTATTTTACTCGACGGCCTAAGCGATAGAGACTGAAAACAACATTATGATTGTATACTGTAAATTATAAACTTAAAGAAAATATATCTTGATTAAATCCGAGAGAGGTATACTATTACATGTTTTACAATTGATAGAAAGTCATTGCTAAGCACTTAATCGGAAATTATTTTATTCGCCTTTATTTATTAGAAGTAATAAATAATTTGGTTACTCTTTTAAATAAATTAACTGCCAGCAGCTTTAGAATATAAATGTACTCCAGAATATACGTTCTCGCACTCCAAAATAATTTTTAAATGTTATAGACAATTAAAAATATACAGATACACTGATAAATTCACAACGATTATCGTAGAACATTATAAAAATTAAAATTAATTAAAAATAAATTAAGCTTAGTTTTTACCTAATATCGAAATAATAGCAGATTTTATAATTATACAAAAAAAGTAATAAAGCTTTTTTTGTTAATGTTTATACAAGTATATGTGAAGAAAAGCACATCAGTTATTGATAATAATGAAAAGACAAATGAAGCATTTGTATAATACTAAATTTTGAGGTAGTAATTATTCAACAGAGTATTAATTATACATTATCACTTTTTTATAGTTAAACGTTCGATAAATCCGTTGATATACGATGTTACGTATTAAAATAAAACGATCCCTTACATTATTGATTTTATTAAATTTAAATTAATTTATTAAATTTAAATAAGAGCGTTCATCATTAGGATATTAAAATAATCGCAGTTATTATGCAATAAAATTTTAGGACGATGTAGCTATGGTATATAGAATTGCACGTAATAAAATGTTCTGTTGTAACAATTCCTCGAATGGAAAATATTCGATTGGTCGTATGTACAGATAAACATCCAGAAAGCATTGGAGTAATTACTTTTGAAACCCTTAAAAATATACTTGTTGTTTTCAACTTCTAGAAACTATGTAAAGAAGAGAAATTTCTGTTATTAAACAACATTTAATTCATAACTCGCGATAAAATTTTATTAATAGAACTAAATTAAATAAACTAAAATTTCAAGTATATATAATCCTGTAAATAAAAAGCAAATAGAGCTAGAAGCATATGAATTAGGTTAAATTAACTATAGGTCACGGTATGTTTAACCCTACAACTGCTAGAACTAGATCATATCACAGAAAGTATAGAGGAATTATTTCAGCGCAGTAATCCCTATAAAGTGCAATCCAACGAATACCTAATAAAAATGTTTTTAACAAAACGACATCATTCAATTTTATTTTCTTTGCAAATTTTGATCCTTATATTGTGAAATTAAAAAAAAAACACGCAGAAAGAGAAATTCTGCAGGAAAAATTACAATATACAGTAATCCAATTACAGACTACCGGGAGAGGAATAATTACAACAGCTTCTAGAAAGAACTACATGACGGGGTTTATTAAATTTTAATTCAACATTTCCTACTTTTCGGAGTCCATGCTGATTAAATTACTAAACGGTATTGAATATTTAACTGCACAATTTCTCTCGGCGTACTATCGAAATTTTTAATACAAAAAGTTTACAATCATATATTCCATTACTACGCTATTTTTAAAAGCAAAAACATTATTGTAACATTTTTAAATATTAAACTTTTTCCAAACTAAATACTTTGAATTCCCTGTATAACTCTTTAAAAAGCAATAATCTGATATTTGTATACCTATCGCATAACCAATATCGCACGTAGACAAGTTAAAATAATTATCCTTGATAAGTAAATGGCTGAGTCAAGGAAGTTGTCGCGTCAAATGCGAGAGCGAAAGAGCTGCGAAAGAGAGCAAGAGAGGGAGAGAAGGAGAGAGAAAGAGAGAGAGAGAGAAAACAATGGAACTATGGAAACGCAATAGTGCAAAGATCGCTTTTATCTTCTCAGCTGAATCTAGTATTACTTAATACTAGCGCGCGATAATACGCTCGGCTCGCGCATCCACCGTGAATCGCAGTACGTCCGGCGTAAAATCGCCTGAAATTACGCGAATTCAGCTGGGAGTTTCACGCCTCATCGGCTCTTCACGATCCGATCGATCGATCCGCACTTTTGCCGGACGATACTCTCGCGCACATAAAGCCATAGGAATCGACGCCCTCGTAGTATAGACTGGAAAAGAACGTACAATACATGCATATTCAAGTAAGAGCAGAATCGCGCGATATATGTATATATATTCCGAACTTTGTATATAACAAAACAAAGAAAGAAGTGTCGGGTTTCGAATGCTAAAATCTTGGTACATAAGAGGGTGACGATATATAGTTTTTCCTCGTCCAACTTTTTCCTTGTGTTTTATAATATAAGAGCCAGCTTTGCGCACACCGTGGAGGGCCAACTTTAGCGCCGTCGTATAGTTTCGCGCGAGAATGTAAAGTTTGTATAGAGTTGGGGAGAGACAGTGTTATAAACTCGAGGTTGATGCATCGTCGTCGTTTCAGTGTTTCTCGGAGGTTATTGGACCCGACGCGATCCTTCGCGTTGACTGTCTTTTGTTCTTAACATTTATCACCCTGCCCTCCGCCCCCACCC
>UELU01141397.1:0-36731 GCA_900490025.1 Megastigmus dorsalis
ATAGATTTCTGCATTCACTTCAATTAATGCTGATTGAGTCCCTTTATTTTTATTAGTATACATATATAACACTGTACACTGTTCGTTGAATTTGTTGAAATTTCTTAGATTTATGTCCTCTTCAAGTTGCTTGTAATCCAAGTTTTCAAAATTTTGTATTCCAACTATTTTTACCTTTGGTTTATTTATTTCATCAATTATCACATTACATTTCTCTCTTAACTTAGTATGTAAATTTCAACTGCCTTTTTTGCACTTTGATCATCACTCACATTAATTACAATTTCATCCTTATTTTTTCTTTCAAAAATTTTATTCGTTTGTATCGTTTTGTCCTCCACTAAGCAATGTGCTACTAATTGTTTTATTTCCTCCAGTGTTCCTTCTTGTTTTGTTTTTTTTATTGTTATTTTTGGTGTTCTTTTTGATTTTAGTGCCTTTCCAGCGGAGATTTCTGCATAGGTACCTTTGCTATAAATATTTTTCGTGCTACTCTGCTCCTTTTTTAATAACTCTTTTAACAATTTGTTTTTGTCTTGTAGTTCCTCATTGAGATTTCTTAACAGGTCTATTTCTATTTTCATATTAGCTATCTCAGCTTTTTCAAAAATTGTTTCGTCATGAACCGTTTGATCAAGATCCATATTTGAATCAAAATGTACTTGTTTTGATTTCTGCTGTAATGTTATTTGCTGTTCCATTATCGTCATCTGTTCTTGTTGCTCTTCGATTATTTTTTTTTGTTCATTGATATCTTTTATTTGATTACTAATAAACTGCTGCATTTCTTGTAGTTGATCTCATACATTTTCTCTCTATTTTTTATTTCACAATTAGCAGCATTTTTAACCTGCGCTAATATATTTCTCATATCTCTTGATAATACTTGTTCATTATCTATAGAGGTTATGTTTACCTCCGTGTGCTTTTTACATATCATTAAAGTTTCACTAACTATTACACCACAGTTTCTTCTCATAAAATCGTTTAAGTGATACACATCTTCACATATTATACAAATTACAGTCTCAAACTTTACATCATTATGGCACTTTCCACTCGGCGCCATCTTGCAGATTTATTGTCAAATATATCATCCAAAAAATAGCACTTTCTTTTTTACTTATCAATATTTTTATTTATTTTTTACTATTTTAAAGAATCAAAAAATATTACCTTCTTAATTTTTTGACACGATTCAACAACTGAATTCATGCGTTACATAATATATCACGAAATATAAAATTCAGTCGTATTTTAGGATTGTAAAATTGATAAATTCAAAATTGAAAATTCAGAATATCCGCCTTAAACCAATAGATTTATTTATGTAAAATTCAAATCAATATTCTATGGAGATGTATCAAAGCTTCGCGTAAAAATGATGGAAACTGTCCATTTTTTCTTCGATATTCTTGCTCTAAATCTAGCTTTATCATTCAAATTGCCACAATGAAATCATTGGCAAATTTATTTTTGAAAGACTGTGAATCGATAGCTATAATACGAAACTTATGAACAAATAACGAATAGTTTGTTTTTGTAGTGGTAGATGCAAATATATATTTAGCAAATATTTTTGTCCCATATTTTTAAACAAAAATTTAATGCAGTCTAATGGTCGATATGGCGCTTAACAATAATTTAACGTTACATTTCCCGGAATTATGCAGTTCATTTTGAAAAAGTTACACTTTATGTAGGTTGCGCAGTGTAGTAATGATCTTCTCTGGTTTCATCGCGTATCGTGATACCTGCTTATGCAAACAATGCAGATTATGCAAGGGCACAAAGACCTTAAAAATGGGTACCTCATTTTTTCTGCTTTCCGAGCCTCTCGAGTGTTGCTATATAAAAGAGATGTATGTAAATTTGCTCGAGTTGTTTTCACAACGAATATTGCTATTTCATTGGCTAAGAAGAAAGATATCCAGCCTCCCCAGTTACCGACCATTTTTTTTTATCAAAACTTTCGTATTACTTATTATTCTTAAAAAACATACATTTTTTTCATTTCCAGTTCATCAGTAAGCATGTAACGCGAAGGTGTAGTAAGTCCAAAAATTTATATCATACACTTTTTTTTATGAAATGGCGAAGTTTTAAAAATATACTCAAGTTCAGCCGTAAGAAACGCAAACTCTATCAAATGGTTTAATTTCGTTTCTACGAAATCTCAGAAAACGATAATAAACCATTCTCGCATTTCGCTGCGTGGTAAAAAAAAACACAGCTCAGCAGCCGCAAACACTGATTTCGCGCTAAACTACACAGTAAATCCGTCGCGCCATCCTTTGCATATAATCATTCGCTCGCTCCTCGCTCAATCTCATTTCGTCGCAACAACAAACAGACGCGACGACAATGAGAAACAGCGGAAACGGAGAGAAAAAAAATCAATCATTCCGCTCGTAGCTAGAGATCGAGGAAGCTCCGAATGCAACGGTATATGGTAACAAACGGAATACACTACATACAGATTCACGATCACGGTAGGTAAGAGACAATTGGAAAATCTCAACCCGCAGGAGTATTTGGGAGAAAAGCACTCTTCGTAACGAGGACCGGCTAGACACCGCTACTGTGTCTGGCGCGAGCGCGGAAAAAGCGAGAAACGAAAGAAGGGAAGAAAAGAAGCCCGAGTGCAGAGCGCGGATGAAGGCCGAGGGGGCGAGCGTAGAGAAGCGAGAGACGAGAGATACGCGTATATATAAGCGAAGACAGACACAAACCCTGCAGAGAGCGGACGGACGGAAAGAAGTTGGACGAGGCAGAGAGAGACAGAGAGAGAGAGAGAGATGGAAAGAGGGAGGTAAAGAGGGTATAGCTACTCGGGTTTGGCATTGAATTACGGTGTGCATGCAAAGTGCGGGGCTATCGCGTCGAGTGATAAGGGAGACACGCGACTGGTGCATATCTCGTCCGGATAGCTATATATACATATACGTATATATACCCACCTATATAGACTAAGAGAGAAAGAGAGAGAGAGAGCGGACATTTGCATAATACTGTGGCTACGAACGAACCTCTGCTTCTGCTGCTGCTGCCTCTGCAGCTCTGCCCCCTGCATGTGTGCAATCCGACTATGCATACACATATATATATGCACATTACATCCGCAGCATATCTATATACTATAATCCTCTATCTTTCTCCTAGCGCGCAGGGGTTATAAGGTGTGCAGGTCTCCCTTTGTCTCCCTCACTGTGTGTGGGCTCGGGATCTGCTGGATATCGAACTAAGCTTTAGATCGACTCTGCGCGATGACTCGGGCTCGTAGCTGATTCTCTGTCGCGCGCGCGCTCGCGGCTCATGGCCCCTGCTGCACAGTTACTAACGTACCCCATTGTTCTATATAGACGAGTGGCCGCTCTGCTCCTGGCGATTACACGAAATTCACGCTGATCGAGAGAGAGAGAGAGAGGGAGATGCCGAAATCAAATGAAATCAGGGAGGAGCGTGCGAATAACAGCCGTGCGACACGACGCTGATGAGTCGAAGCTGTATGAAAGGATCTTAGTCGTCGGTCGCGGAAGTGCACTTTATCGCGTGTACCTGACGACGATCCTCGTTCACGTGTACCAGTGGATATTGGGGATTGCTAGGGTGACTGCCTGATAAGGCTTGAGTGCCTTTCCTTGGAAATTAACGTTTCGATGATGCTGAATTGGTGAGATTTCGTATTAGTCGGATTACATTGGTAGATATTGTCAATTGTGTATACAGTATTGTTTCGTCTGTTTTGTGTATGCTATTCATATACATATACATAACTCGGCACAAAAAGAATTTGGTGCGTCAAATTTAATGTGCGAGACTCAAAGGAGAATATCGCGGGTGATTTATGTTTTCATCGCATTCGCGCTAATCGCGTTATCAGCAATCGCAAGCTGCGCGCCTGCATCAACTTAATCATCAAAATTATTATTTACGACGTGTGCTGCAAACTCGCATCCTCGAGCTGTGAGCAGCCCAACGAGTCAGTGGGCGGCGAGAGAAAATAAACGCTCGGCCAAGTTCATTCGCTGGCAGTTGTGTATAACCGGTGTCCGTGTAATCTGCCGCCTTCGTCCGCTGCAGCGAACCTTTTACCCAGCGGCGACGAGCAGAGAGAAAGAGAGAGAGAGAGAAAGCGAGCGGAATTCCGGTGATAAAACGAGAATTGCCTCTCAGCGCAAAGCTCGGACATTTTCAGTGTGTCCCTGATCCTCTTTTCCTTTATCCTTCGTCAATCGGCCGCAATCGAAGTCCCTCTATCGCGGGCTTCTGTTTTTTTTTTCATCTACCTTCTCCCGCTCTCGAGATCAACTCGTCCATGGACCGCTCCGCGAGTACAATTTTTAACGGACGAGAAATTCCTCTTTTTTTTTTGTTACGCGTATAAAAAATGTATTAGATTTACGCGCGGAGTACGCGGCGATCGCGAGTAGGCAATCGCGCGGTAGGAGGGGGGGAGGGGCAAAAATCAAAAGAGAATATCGAAAGAGAGATAGAGCTTTTATTTTTTTTCAGCGCTTATCACGACTGACGGTGTCAATATCGGATGCAAATCGATAGCTTTAATTCTGCGCGTAAAAGGTTCGCCTATATTTTTTTACAGAATTGACCCTTGATGCGTTGTAAGTTGCGAGTATCGTTAAGGAAGCGCTCACAGCAGATGGAATCGTGAGAATGTGCGTGTGTAATGGAGTAGCTGCTCAGGATGCATTTTCATTTATAAGTTATTTGCTTATGCGCGAACGAAAGCACCCGAAGTAAAATTGAAAATTTATGGTTTCTACCGCGCACGGATAATATTTGTTGATCGATATAGCGAGCTAGGGGGGATCTTTTTTATGATTATGAGAACGTTTCCGTTTAGAGTGCCGACTTTTCGCGGAACAAGTCATAAGTAGAGCTCGAGGGAAAAAAGTAGTGCATCAAACTGCCGATCGTAACCTGAAATCCATCTAAATTGTAATCGCTTTTCTTAAACGAGCCAATGCTCTAAATGTAATTGCCCTCACGTGAGCTCCTGTCTAAGAAGCATATACATGACCGCAACAATGTGTGTTTCGACCAAGTTTCCTTTCTTTAAATGTGTTAAAAATATTAACACCTTTCAGTCGTAAAATACGGGTGGTTCTAAATACGCAATTTGGCGCTTTAATGGGTTGAGGAATCTGGGTCGCTGCACACATTGTATAAACTGCGCGTGACTTATAAGTGATATATGCACTGAACTCAAACTTGGGATTAACCCTCCAAGTCATATAACAATTTTTCAATGATATAATCGCGTGCCTTTGTAATAATAATTTGATCGCGATACTATTTTGTCGAACGCTGGAAAAAGAAAAAATCCACCTATAGCAGAGTTGGCGAAAAGAAAAAAGCAATCGAGATAACGGCAGGAATCGCGTCGCCCGAAATCGGACCTGCAGCAGCACTGCAGCACACACTGCCGGGAGCTAATGAGAGTAGGAAGTTATATATAGGGTGACTTTTAGCAACAGCTAGAGATTCCTAATTACCTGCATTCGCGTTCTACATATTCCACCTGACACCGCAAATCCGGACTTCGCGAGCACATGTATGCCCAGGCAAAGGCCGACTGCCACGCGCGCAAAACACAAGCAAAGCTCGAGCGACAACAGAGCTCTCGAAAAATCCGTGGTATCGCGGCTTCAGCTGCGGTGGTTATACGAGAAACGCAATCGCGCGGAATAAGCGCAATTGCACTCGTTCCCGCAGATCTGCAGCTCCGGGGGCTCGTTATTATGCTCGTCGTATAGAGTTACCATCTCTTTCTCGTGTGCAATATGATACGCATGCTGCTGCTGCTGCTGCTGCTGCTCGAGATTTTGAATTTAAACGGAATTTATCAGGGGCGATTAATGAGGTGATGTGCGATTCTTTAGGAGCTGATATTTGATGCCTGTGCATTCAGAGAGATGCGAGTGTGATTTCAGCGAAGTTTCTGATTTGAGCATTAACTAACATCGAGTTCGTCTAAAAATGTTTGAAAAATATAAATCGAAATACTGCTTACATAGTCGAGAAGAATTAAGACCCTCCAGCACTTTTATTCGTCTACGTGGCAGTAACGCAAAAGGTCTCATCGTGAGTTGTCGCTCTCCAATTCGCAAGCGCATATAATATAAACAAGGAGAACTCCATAAGAGTATAGAAAGAGAAACCGTTATTTTATATTACTAACTCGTGTAGCCCTTAATATCTATCTCAGCTTAACATTTCCGCTCAATTCAATGAAAACACAATCCGTGAACTCGTATACTTAACCTGCAATCGCAGCCGTAACATAAATATAACGGTGTACCTGTATATATATACCAGCGTCGCAAGAAGCGCTTCGCATTAGCATTTTCCAGCTTTGAATGTGTACCTATATATATACATGTACCGCGAGCATAGTGCAAACGGATAGCCGCATGATCCAGAGCGAAAGACTGAGAGAGAGAGAGAGAGAGAGAGAGAGAGAGGATATCTGTCTCTGGCAGCTACGCCACGATAGTCTCACGACAATGAGGTATGTATATTGACGTGAGCGAGCAGCGTGCACAAGAGCAGCAGGAGCAGCGCGACTGTTCCGATCTCTCTCTCTTCCTCTTCCCTTTCTTCTTTCTTGTTCGTGGACTCTTCCTTTGTCCACACGACGTCCCGGAGCATTTATTGTCCTCTAATGCAGCATAATGCCGTCTCTGTTGTCAGCTATACGTATACATATACACAGTTAAATGGTCAGCTCAAGCTCAGGATTATCCATGCTTATATAGTCCATTTGTGCGCGACCAACGCTTTTAGTGCGGATGTTTGCGTAATGCTATTTATTATACTGAGCGCCCGATAATTATTACGATTTTTTACGAAAGGCGTTGATTTGATTTAATAAGCTCGATTATGTGTACACTTTGACACGCCAAGTATTTGGAATACGAAGAGATTCGCCAAGTTCGCGAGTCGAGGTTCGAATTAAGTATTTAAAGAACATGAACTTATCGCTGCTGAATCGTTCTTTATCGAATAAAGTACAGGTATATGGAGTGAATTGTACGCTTCTGGCGGAAGGTGGGGCGACTTTGAATTTAACTTCCTGAACAGTGCGGAGGCCGGAAAGCTTTAAGAAACTCACTGAGCCACGAAATTCGCCGAATAATAGGAACCGTACTAATAAAATTCCCGACTCCGCTCACACCGGCTACCACAGCACCTGATCAAATAACAATCAAACATTACTTCTTTCAGCCTCCGTAACAATGGGCACACATTAAATACGCTCCGTCGCCGCGTCGGAGCTCTGAACGCGCGAAACAATCAAAATTACCGGGACGAAAAAACGCCACAGAAAATGGGTAAACAAAAGCCGGGCGCCGATTTCGCGAAACCATTCGCTCCCTGTATATAACAGCTCTTGTACAAGTGCAGAAAACAAAAAAAAAAAAAAAAACAACCGCAAGAACACGCCAAGCTAACGCTGCACACTGCACATTTCTCCGTCGATCGCTAAAGGATACTGGAAGGAGTATAAGGTGCACAGGCGACGCTGCTTTCCACCTGCCAATTAGCGCAAGTGTATATAGACGTCGATATCCTGTACGTGCAGCGTGGAACGCCTCGAGTCTCGACGCTGCTCGCCCGATATATTGCGACATCGTTCGTTGCCTGGCGCGACCTTCGCCACCTTTTCTTATTTTGCCGCATGCTTTCGTCGACTACGCGGGGGTTCCGCTCAATCGCTAAGTCAATAAGTATTTAAATGCTTATTAAGGCAAATTGCAAGAATTTGCGGAACTCCTGTATGATAGCTTTTGTGGGAATTTCATTGCTGTGAAAATACGGGAGATTCGCATTGTTCATTTATGACGGACATTGTGCTTTAGACAGCCACTTGGCCTTGTGTAAAGGGAAGACTGCGCACGTGCGTAATAATGAGAAGTTATTATACGATCATGGACATTCAAATTGAATCTTCTTCAACGGCGGTTAACCACAAAGCAGTTCAAGCGCTTATTCAGCGAGTTACGCAGTTTTAACTGCGCGAGCAATCGATATTATACGCTTTATTTTTCGATGTCGAGGTACGTCAGGTGGATACATCGAGGACATCCTCATTCGCGTTAATATCAAATTATAATATATAATAATGATAAGTGCGCTCGCGTTTAATACGACGACGCGAGAGTATCCTCGAGACAGACCTTCGCACGAGCGGCAATCGTTATTATGTTCTAATTGCAACACGCTTTCCCTGAAATAATGAACGCTTTTGCTCGCGAGAACGAGTTTTCCAGGCTCTTTGCACCTAGTTTTCGGAATTCGATTCACCGATTGATATTCGCTTAAGCTTTCGCAATTAATATCCAACGCGTTTATTCGCGCGGTGGTCCGTGGACACAAACAAAAATCAATTTCGAAATAAAGCGATGCATGAAATTGACGATTTTCGAATTAAATACAATTTTCTAATTTCAGAGTTCGTTAGAGTAGAAGCGCGGCTTTGCGGGTTGCAAAAGGACATTTTGTTGCTCGGCGAAATCATCGTTAATCCCCATGGATACATTCGAATGTGTATATAGGATCGACTTTGATTATATAAAAATCGATGAGGATCGAGCTGCGCGCTGTTTTCGTATTACACGTTTTTTATCTTCGTCCAGCGCGCGTGACTAATGCCGGCTCGACATACTTTTCGAACCTGCACGAACATTGTATAACAAGATCGTCTACCAACTCATCCCACGTGGATGATTTGAGAATATTATCGAGGTCAGTATTATATGTCTGTTTGTGGCGGCGGCCGCGCGGCTCACGTGGTGTAGACACGCGACTGTTCTGGATTCGGTGGAACAAAACGACTCATTGAGGGGAGCGTTTCATATAGGACAGTCGGCGGATTAGGTCGACTGTTAATCGACGATTATTATTGGGCTTATTAAGATGTGCCGAAGACACGATAATATTCGTTTGGTGAGAGGAATCCCGTCGGTCCGTGAGAACACCAAAATTTTCTTATTCATTTTTCTCAACGTTTTTTTATCAATATAATTACGTGGAGTTTTGCCCCGTTTATCTCGCTCGTTATAAAATAGGAAATAATATATATTCGTGTTAACCTATAGTATTATTTGTACAATATTACAAAAAATGTCATTTTGTTTTTCGATCACCGTAGTAAAAAGCTCTTAGTTTACCATTACTTGTAAAAACAATCTATCGAAAATAGATATTTTTGTTCAGGGTTTCGTAAATCAAATTTAAATTCTATTTTTCCAGTTCAGCTCTTCATACTTTTAAAAATATCTATTTCTATTTTTGTACATTTAGCTCATGTTTTACTTTCATATTTTTAAAAAAGCTTTTCAATGCGTGACTCTTTTACAGAAGGTCATCCGATATATCGAATTTCTACTTGATCACATTTGTTGGAATAATAAAGACTCGCGGTTCGACGAACCCCGACCGCAGCCTCTCCTCGCGGAATCCGCGCTATACGCCGCTCTCTTGCGAGCGCTCGAGCGGTGCGCGCCGGCCACACCGCGGGCCCTTTGTCGCTCTCTCGCGAGCAGTTGGAGCGTCTGCACCGCGCATCAGTTTTCCCAATTTCTCAGCATCAAAGTGTTTTCCTTGAATAAAGAAAGGACTGAGCTATCAACTCCAGTGCGTTTTATTCTGTGTATCACCCACGACCAATTGCCGTCCCTCTCCTAACGCGATTTCAACAACATTGAATCTTCGATTTTGATTAATGGACCATAATTTTCCTTGCTTCAAATTTACAGTTGTCTCGAGTTTCTGAAATAGTTTTATTATGCACAAGAATAATATAGATTACCCAGTATACGTCATATTTTCAGTCAGTCCAAAAACTAAACAATGGAATCCAATATTTTCCGTATGTTCATTACCATAGCATCCCAAAATACTGGATAACCCGTGATTTTTTCACTCTACGGGGGTCCAGTATTTAACAGTATAAAACATCCGTCGTTTCGATCTTCCGATAAAGCCCAGCAGCGTTGGTCATTGGCATCGCGGGCGATCCTAACGTCTCATCCCACTCTCGGTTCTCGCGAGTGTCGGGGTCCACTCGTCGATGCAAAGTTTCGGGCAAACACACCCATTAGATATCGATTTTATCGAGCCAACTCTTGGTATAACATCTTTGCGGTCAAAGCGAGAGACGTAATCTCCGTGGAATTTCCGGCGACAAATATCGCCATGGCCGCCATGGCCGCCGCCGCCGAACATTAAACCGTATAACTCCTTTTATGGATACAGTAGACGCGAGGAATTTACAACTTCCTAATCCCCGCGATCCTCTCTCTCTCTATCTCTCTCTACTCGGATAAATCCCTTATCCCCGGCGCACGCGAGGAAACAGCCAAGATCGCGCAGCCGCCGACGCTGTGTTCTCTGCACGAGATTAATCGCTCATCTGGCGGCATAAGCGGCGCCCGGGCCAAAGTGTAATAACAGTAATACTTTTTGCGAGGCTGCCTCGGATAAAAGCTTCCATAAAACTGTGTATATCTCTCTCAGCGCTCTCGTGTCGAGCTGATAAATTAGGCTTAGGCTATACAGGGGGATATAAAAGGGAAATTTTTCATTAAACAAATGCCCGCTGGATTTGTTTGGGCGTTTGTTTAGTAGCACGCGCCGCCGTTGGCGGTATTCACACAACCGCTACTAGCCCCGCGCGTCGTGTGATGTTTTATTTGGGGCTAATACTTTTCAACTTAGCGAACGCGCGCGAGGCGCGAGAACCCGAGCGCGTTTGCTCAACGACCGTAAGATCGTAAATACAAACGCGTTTGCTGGCTTGGAGGGGTAATCGATTATCGGGATAAAGTGTTAGCGCGCGCGCGGGTCGTGCTTTTGTTTCTCTTAGGATTCGTCCGGGTTGGCTGCTGTACAGTGGATTAGACGGTGGATTTTTGCCGGGGAATTAAAAGATAGGAAAGTTTGCTGCTGCAGTTTGTAAGGAAAAGAGAGCGCGGGGATTACATCTCGCGCGCTTAACTGGGGAGGTTGGAGAGCAAGATGCAACCTTCATTTTTCATGCGCTGCTGTATATATATACACATATATAAGCCGACTTTTTGCTTGTAACTAGGGCGTATACTAAAATCTCATCGTGTATCGAGATCGAAAACTTGTACGAGCTATATTTTGCTTATACCGACAAACAAATTTGCTACGTCGATCCGCGATGTACGCATTCGCAACTCTAGATGTTTCATTTTCTCGAAAGTGCAGGCCAGCTGCTGTCAGGTGATGCTCATCGCGGCAGGGCGAGATCAAAAGTTTTCCACGAGAATACTGGATCGATCTATACAGGCGTGTCCAAATTGATGCAAACTCTTCGTTGACCGACGAGATATTGACACATTCACGTTTTAAGAGCCCATGACCATTTTCAACTTTGCTTTGTTATACCCTTTAAGATCGTGAGGATAGAGTGCAAACACGAAGCTATACAGTATAATTACCTCTAGTCTATAGGTAAAGCATAAACTTGTCGTTCTCTCTTTGGAGCTCGCGCATTGTTTAAAGTCTCAAGTTGCGTCGCTCGCGCGGCGACAAGTTTATACCAAATCTGCCCCGACAAACAAGCAACTCGCTCTATAAACTTCTAGCCACTCTTGCGATGCGTGTGTATATATAAGCCGCGCGCGAATCGAAATGTTAATTTTAACACCCTATATATGCACAACAGATCGATCTGTTATACACAACGGCGGCCGGCACAGTCCAAATATTTCATCATCGAATAATCCGATAAATTCATACAACCCGCGCGCACGCTGCGGAAAATGGCAAAGTAACGAATGATCGGGTGTGTAGCGCTCGGCTAAAGTGTTGGTATATATTTTCCGATGCTTTTACATGCGGTATACATACGTCGATAAACGCGGGGAAAAAAATACGAAATGTTTCACGCCGCTGCGCGCAATGCTGGGGAAAAAATAGGAAAAACCAAAATCAGTTTATGCCAGTTAGGAGAAAGACATGGCGATATGCCGAGAATCGATATAGGATAGAGAGAGAGAGAGAGAGAGAGAGGGAGTGCGATTGGGTGACGAGGGGAGGAGAGGAGAAGGGAAAATGGTTTCGGTGTGTGAAGTGCGCGTATAGAGTGGGGGGGGGGGGCGATTTGCGATGCAAAAACACACGAAGCCGCCGCCGGTCTAATGGCTGGATAATGAGGTCGTTCCGCTCGAATATATACCGAGGCTGCGGCGAGCGTGTATACCACGCGAAATGTCGTTATATATGCTCGTGGTTGTGATTCCGCGGCCGGTTCACTCTCTACTTGTCCTATTGCACGCGCTCCTTTATCTTTGTCCGATTCTCTCCCTTCCCTCCCCCAACCCCTCGCTCTTTCTCTCTCTTAACTTATTTTGTTTTCTCCCCTATACAACGTTTTTAAAAGTGTGAGTGTATTTATTGGAGTGAGTGTGTAATGAATGACTGGATTGAGTAAATGTTTATTTTTATTTTTAAATGTTTGTTAGATAGATATTGACTGCTTTTGTAATTTTGTTTATTTGTATTTTTAATATAAGACTCTCTGTTATATTACTTTTATGGTTCGAGATATATTTTAAGATTGATTTTAAGACTGATCAAATTAGTAAACCTGTGATATCATAGAAAGACTGAATGCAATTTCCTATTTATTATAAGACTGATGAAGCGTATTATTGTAAAATTGTATTATTTGAAATGTATATTGTTATATTGGAATATTATGTCATTTTTGTTTACTTATACAAATAAAAGAATATTAATCTCTCTCTCTCTCTCTCTCTTTCTCTCTCTCTGTTGTGCACATTTTCGTATTTTTTCTGGGTAGATGCTTTTAGGGCCGGCTTACGTCCGAGGTCAATTAAAAATTTCAATTTTGCGAGTCTATTTTCGCGTTTTGCCGCTTTGCTTGTTTCCGCGTATTCCGTGGACGGCGTGCGTTGAAAAAAATCACAATTACACGCGCCTATAATTACTTTCCCGTCGTGCAATAAATATCTCCTGATTCAGCGAGAATTTTTTTTTTTCATTGCTCGCGGCTGTAGTCGAATCCCTTTCTCTTTTTGTTGGAATTAAATGACAACAATAGAAAATTATGATTTTTTCAAATAAGAATTTTTTATTTTCAACACTTTAAGGGGAATAATCATGTATCAAGTTTTACATTAGCAAATTAAAATTTAGACCGTTTCACCGAATACAGTATATTTTGTTCATATTCAAACTTGACGCATAAAGATAAATATAGGAAGCAACTGATTTTCAACTCTGGCAATAAAGCCTCTCGCAACGACGCGGCGTTAGCAATCTTCAACATCCAACTTGGTTAAGCGGCCTCTCTCGACCCCCAACACACATCCAACAAGTTAACCCGAACAATATTAAGCCACACGTGAAGTAGTTAACCAGCAATCTCGGCCCGCCGCCACTTGCAATATCGCTGTTTCTGCTGCTGTTGTGCAAAAGAAGCTCAATAGTCGGAAGCACACGCCAGGCTATATACGCATCGAATGCGCGCGGGAAAACGCAGCACATAAAACGCGTATCGAAACCCTGCATCTCCGTGCAATGCCACCTTTATAGAGAGAGAGAGAGAAATACAGAGAGAGGAAGAAGAACGCAGTGCAGTAGCTGCAACAGTAGCAGCGGCGTCAATTTCAATCGACGAATCGGTCCGAGCAGCAGCAGTACGTTCGCGCGTCCTGTAGCCTGCCCTCCCCCTTCCCTCCGTCGCTCGGGTAAATCGAAACGTCATAGCAACGCTGGGCCTGTTGCAGTGTGTGCATGGTTGCAGCTGACTGGGTTGAAAATATCTCGTTGCGCAGTAGTATACGGACAGTTGATCAGCTCGCGAAACGCGGAGGAAATAACGTTATCGGCGAAATCCCGGGGACGGGCACAACACGTTCTCTCTCTCTCTCTCTCTTACTCGCTTGCCCGTTTATCTCGCGGCCTGCATCTATATAGTGCCGTCTCACTCTCCCTCTCTCTCGATCATGCTGCTCCGCAGTGAAACATATACCGCGGGATCAGCTACTATACTACCCCTGCTAGACTACGACGACGACGCCAAGGCTGACGACTGCGGAACTGCTACATGTACTGGGTGGGACCGAAAGAGCTCTAGGTTATGGCAGAAGGGGACGTTTTTAATGTGAGCGCGGATATTTGTTTTTTTTTCCAGGGGACGTTGATACGCTGGGAGGGTGTGTGGATTGGTTCGAGGATTTGCGAGATTGGGATCAAATCAGCGGAGAAGGTTTATGTTGCGGAATCGTTACTAAATTGTACCGTTTAATGTTTTATTTCATGCTCCCTTGTATTCTCGGAAGATTTTATTTTCCAAAGATTGAAATAGACAGTTTTAGCACTTGATCTAGGAATTGAAATAATATTTTTTCGCAACAATACAATTCCTCCTAATCGAAAAATAGATTGCGAATGATATCGATCTCGATGAGCAGCAGCTTTTATTGAGTCTAGCTATAGAAACCCTACGTACAATTTACTAAATCCTCAACATGGAACTTTTAGAAAAGAAGAAAATACTACTAGTCATTTACATAGACAGCACATTCCCCTCGAAAAGAATGCTTTCCTGGGAAGAGAAAATTCCTCTGGTCCTCGGGCTTACTTCGTTACACCCCGTATATATACTAGGAGACAGGATCGAAGGTGTATAGTCACGCAGACTCGGGGTATATAGCTCGCGGCTGATTCATGCGGCGCGTCCTCCTGCGTCGTCGGGGGAATCGTTTTTGCACGACCTTCCAGTTGCGCGCACGAATGTGTTTGTACTACCGAGAGAAGCGAAGAGAGAGAGAGAGAGAGAGAGTATAGGCCGTTTCCGATCGGAATTAGATTTGGGAGGGGGACTCTCTTTTACGCTGGGGGTAATTTGGACGAAATCGACTACGACTGCTCTCCCGCGAGTCGAAGGAGGGAAGCCGAGGGAGAACACGACTACGCGATTCTTATCTTAAATGCCGCAAGCAGCTTCGACTCTGTACGTGCATATATATATATAGGGGTCTATTTTCCTTTTCCAGAGGGAGACACAACGACGCGCGGTTAATTTAGACCTGATTTATTTCCTCTCTATCGAGACGAACGATCTCTCTCGCTCTCTCACGACGGATTACCTACACCTATATAAACATGACTTCCTGACTTGACTCTGCCGATCACGGCGAGATATCGCGATACTTAATGTGCGACCCCTCATTCACGCGCACGCCGAATATCAATGGAATTGCCCGTAACGCTTTTCTCTCGCGATCGACACGCCTACGTATACATATAACGTTGTGACATTAGCTCTCTCTCGGTTTTGCGCGTTGCGGCGCGCGACTAGAAACTGTCTCTCTTCTCCCTTTGGAATTAAACGCGCGCGACCGTGTTTTTTTTTTCGGCCAAATTTATGGGGTCGTATATTATGCCCGGGGAGGCTGTCTAATCCCGCGCATCAGCCGCATTTGGGACTCAAAAATTGATGTGCGCCCGCGAATGAGACGCGCGCAATTCCCGTTATTTACGAGCAAAGTTTTAATAATGCCGTTAATGTCTCGGCTAAAAAAGGGGCACACCTCGGCGCCCGCGTTAATACTTCTTAAATTTACGATTCGTTCATTATAAAGTCTCGCTATTTTTCAGATCGCAATCGTGACCATCGTTTCTTTTTTTTCCCCCCCATTCTTCTTAGATTCTTCGACTCGATATCCTATCCATGAAAAAATGTCATCGACTAGCAAACTAATAAAGGTTTCCTCGATTTTCAAGCGTTTAATGTCCCCGAATGATCGATCCCAACACTTTTAACCTCCAGTAGAATACAGGAATCCTCTTAAAAATCACCAACGGCTCCTTCTACACAATCACACACAAAAAAAAGTCTCGGTCCTCATACATACAGCAGAACCCTCGCGTCGCACTTTTTCAATAAACCGTCCGCTCGAAGCTATACAGAAAGCGATGGCAGAGGCGCACGTAATTGATCGTAACTTCATTCCGCATAAATGATATACCTGGCAGTGGCGGGTCTCCCTCCCTCTCTCTCTCTTTCTCTCTCTCTCTCTCTCTCTCTCTCTCTCTCTCCATCTGTGTGCGTGTGCTGTTCCGAGCGAGGGATCCCTCTGCCGCTGACGGGGCGCGTCTAAAAATAGTCCATAACAGACGTAATTGAACGCAAGCTCAGCTCGACTCGGGAGTCCTCGCTCAGTCCGCGGCCCCTCTCCGACGTTTGAATAATTCAATCGGGCGCAATGCGTGCGGCGACGTGTGGGTGGCAGTGGCGGTAGTGGTGGCGGCGGTGTCGGTGATGGCAACTGCGGAGACCAAATTGCTTGACCCTGCCTACGGGCTTTTCTCCTTCTATTCTGTCTTTCCGACTATGTATTCATTATCCGCGGGCCTTTCTCTCTCTCTCTCTCTCTCTCTCTCTCTCTCTCTCTCGCTCTCTCACTTTATACCGTGACTGTCAATTAACTCCGATGGGACGTGCGTCTCTCTCTCTATCTCTTTGTTTTTAACTTCATTGTTATTGGCTCTTATTCGACGATTGTGATGGTTGGGCTAGTGTGTGTATATGGTGTGTTTTGATGCTGGAAGGAATTTCGCGATTGCGTAATCAAACGGAGAAATAGCCGCTCGTGACGTGATAACGTTGCTCTTGTTATTGAGGAAGTTTTTCGACGTGACCGACAAAAGGTTATGAGCAATTTAGAAAGGCAATTCTACTTATCATTTCAATCACTAGATTATCATTAAGAAGTGCCTCATTAATTCATAAATAGAAAAGTTCAGTGCCTTTATGCAATTTTCATTCCAGAACAGAACGTATGATGCACACAAACATTCAACGAGGGGGATACTTTATTTACGCCAAGCATAATCAGAACACGTTATAACCGCAGCTACTTCAATATAACCGTCTGGCCTGTAGCTGAAACATTTATTCGTCTATGTCACCACTATTGGGGATAAATGAGCCGATATACTTGCAGTGGAACTACCTCAAGCCGACCGCTGAGCCGATTAATTCAATTTTGAATGCTCACAATTCGACCAATCAACAATTTTAGTATATAAGGCCTCTGGGCGCACGGTTGTTTTCGACCAATCGATCGGTTGCCAAAAAAAGGAAAAAAAAGTAGCTTAGTTTCAGTCTGGCGACGAAATAACTCGCGCGTGAAATATTCGATTTCAATAAAGCAGGGATGGCCGTATATATATACGCGCGGAGCAACGAAAAGAGCCCGAGATGATGAAGGAGAAGGCAGGGGGGACTATAAAATTAGGACACGTCCACGAATTATATCGCGCGCGATCGGCACTAAATCCCCCAGTGCGCGCGGATCTCGTCCTCGCGATCACCTCCTTTTTCCACCGCGGCGTCGCCTGCACCTTTTTCATTTTTTTCCAATGCCTCCCGTTCTCTCTCTCTCTCTCCCTCGCTTTTTTTAGCCGCGCGCGTTTGCCGAATCCATGATACTTGAAGCTCGCGAGAGTTACGAATGTCGCTGCTGCTGTCCGAGAGCTTCACTTCGTGAATTTTCCTTGTCCCATAATTTTTCCGTCTCCCCCCTTCTCTCTCTCTCTCTCTCTCTCTCTCTCTCTTTCTTTCTCTTTTTTCTCCTCTGTCTGTGCGCGCGCGATGCGAGTGCACCACGCGATATAACGCTGACGACGCGTATCAAGTCCAATGCATATTTATCATGCCCGAATAAATTCCTTGGGAGCGGACGTTTTTCATTTCACCGCGAGCTGCGACCGCGCCACAACGAGCAGACGTCAGTCGCCGCGCGCTCTCTTCCCTTTTTTTTTTCACCCTCCCCATTTTTCTGTGTGAGTTATGCGATCGACCGTTTCGGCGCAAAAGGAGAACTGCTGCAGCTACTGCGCTTAAATTTGATGGGACGATCATTGCTAATCGGACAGAACTATTCATTTCGTTTTATAGGTGCATCGGTGAAATCGGATACGAATGCGTGGAGAGCTTTTTTTTTTGAAAAATTCAATTCCCAATGGTAACGAGTTACAGCGTCAAATTGCCGTTGTATTCGTTTTTATTAAGGTGCGGTATTCCAATACTTATTGGATCAATTTACATGAGTGATGCAGTATCGGTGCATTATAAATGTCGAGGATAACGAATAAGCTTAATAATGAACATTATAAGGCAGCGCGAGAGTGCATATCCTTAGACGCCGCGTTGCCCAGCAGACATTCATTTGTAATTTATTATCTCATTACAGGCCGAGTTTTATTTTAAGGCTTTAATCGCATTTAATTTTCATTTAATTAAAAACGATAAATCGGGAATATTTCAAAAATACGCTCGCTAACCTGTCTTTCGGTCGGCGCGGCGACACATTAAAGACTCAAGGGAGAATAAATCACATGCACGTGAATTTCTCCAAATAGGAGTAAGAGAGTACACGAGAGAAACGACAGAAACGAGAGACAGTGTGAGAGAGAGAGAGAGAGAGAGAGAGAGAGAGAGAGAGAAAGAGAGAGAGAGAAAAGACTATAATTCGAAACATAATTTATCGAGCGTCGCGCAAAAAAGTAAGAGCGGGGCGCGGCTTAAAATAAACTCGGTATTCCCAAAATCGCGTCCGACAAAAATGATGAAGATAAATAATATCATGAGTCCTCTCTCAAAAGTAAGAGTAGCAGCTCATTCGCTTTCCAAAATAGAATAAACGCTCTAATTATAGCGAAAGCATTGCCACTGGGCTGTAAAGAAAAAAGGTGGGACATATTTATGAAGCTGCAGATCGCCCACAGCCACGAAACGCATCTATATGTATATGCACGAAAATGGCGAGGGGCAAAAGCTGGGGAGGGAGGGAGGAGTTCGTGATGGTTCCTTAGCCGCAAGTTAAAAGGGAGTCGTGGGAGTTTGAAGGAGACCGAGAGAGACGGAGGAGGAGGAGTAAGAAGAAGAAGCCTCGCTCAGGCTGCCAAAGCGTAAACCATTTAGCTCGAGAGATCGGAGTGTGGGCAAGTAGTCTGGGGGGCCAAGCAGGAAAGAGAGAGAGAGAGAGAGAGAGAGAGAGAGAGAGAGAGAGAGAGAGAGAGGAGATCGGTTACGTCGCTCGGCCCTGGAGAGCCCGGAATTATTCGGGCCGCGTCGCCGTAATCGACTTAACCTAACCGGCACTCCTACCCCCCCCCCCCCCCCCCCCCCCTCCCCGCCCCTCCTGCCGTCTTACACTATACATCTATACACATCAGACTTTCTCAAAGAGCCTTATAAACGCTTTTACTCAAATTTTCCGGAATACACGGCATACGGGTCCGCGTCCCTGACACGCGTCTCGAGGAAAATGTCGCTGTGCACAATTAGACAGAATCTAAAAGCCTCGGAGGGACCCTACAGGGATATAGACTGGGAGCTTTTGCAAGTTCACCGAGAGGAGCGACGACGGCGTAGCGACGAATTTAATTAATCGAGAGCTGCTGCTGCTGCTGGCGGTACTGGCGGTGCTGCAGCAGCGGCTGTTGTTGTCCTCCTCGACGTCGACTAGGTAGTAGTTGTCCAGGATGATCATTAAAATGCATCGTTATGCGCGTGCCAGGATCCACCTTCTCTCTGCCTCCTTCTCCTCCTCCTTGGGTCTTGAAGAGGATCTCTCTCGGCCCTCTTGGACTTTCACAGCTCTACGGTCATTAAGTATTGAAATTTTCGCCGAGGAGAGAGATAGAGAGATCGAGTTATCGAGAGAATGTCGCTACCGCTGCTGCTGCTTCGCCCTTGTGCAACTTTGAGGCGCGGAGGAGGGGGACGAGACTTGTTCTTCCGACTTTAATTGCGATAAGTTCGAGAGCTTTTTGTACGTTGGACGCGAGGGATTTTTAACACTGTGAGAGTTTGACGGGAACTGGAATGAAGAGAGCGAACCCTGAGAGATTTGTTCGGATGTATATAAAGGGAGTTTTGGAACTTCGATGGGCGCGGAAATTAATGTCGCTCTGACGTCAAATATTTGATTTTGGTGCACGTTAAATCGGAATTCAGAGGCGGCGGGTTACCATTCCTACTTCTGTAGAATGGAAATTAAAAGTTGCAATTATGTTACGATAATTTGGGCTTTTAGGTTTGATATTGAATCAACCCAGGTTTGAAGTTGTAACCACTCAAGATGTTGGAAAGTACCAATTCGTGCACTGATAGAAAGATTCATTTGGCTCAAATGCGCCGGCTTAACTGTTAATGAGTATGTATTTGAATAGAGTCAAATGCATGTGAATTAACTGTTAAGGAATGGCTCAATTGCCATACGTACATGACTCAGTTCTACTGCAGCGTCGCCATTCCTTAACTATTAAAAAATGGTTCATTAAGGGCACAGGAATGAAGCATTTGTTTTATTGTCATAACTAGTTTATTAATAAGTAAACATCGATGCCCCCAAGTTTCCAAGATCACGTTCATTATCACAGCGAGCGGCACAAAGCTTCGTATTGCACTGAGAAAAGTTTCGGACGCTATAGCCGCACAAAATAAGTGAGCGCTACTGTATTTTTGTTTTGGTGCTGCTGCTGCTTCGTTTTGGGACGTCTGACGTCTCAAAGTGGGACAAGAGATACTCCATACGCGGACCTAACCTTTACGTGAGCGGTAGCGGGAGAGATGATAGCTCGCTTTGGGGGCAGTAGACGGCAGTAAACAAAGTATAGGAGCGCTCTCTTGTTTTATGCAGCTGTTATACCAAACTTTTCTCAGAGTATGAAAACGATACGAAGCAGCAAAGCCTTGGTTCACCGCGACCTCGCACTTTTTCGTCCTCCTATATAACCAAACATACACAACACGCAGCGCAGCCGATACCGTGTTACGTACATGCTTCTACCTATATCCGTCTTATGCATACCTATAGGTATCCAATCTCGTATAATATACCCTTGTAGGCGCCAAAATTAGAAATTGATTAAGGAATTTAATTATTCGTATATATAATATAAATAATTATTATGTTTAATAACTGATTTGGTATGGAAAAAGTGATTCATTAAATGTTAAGGAATGGTTTCTTTGAGGTACAGACACGTAACGCTTGTGATCGTGCATTAACTGTTAATGAATATTGTCAAATGAATCTTTCTATCAATGATGCAATGTACTTACTCTGTTGTTGTAAATCCTTATAAGTTACATGATTGACAAGTGGATCAAGATACTCACCTGAAACAGAAATGGCATAAAATACGATTAAAGTATATTTAGCGAGTATGGGATAATTTCTATAAATAAAGAGACCAATAAAACAATATTTTTTTTAGTAGATGCATTTTTATAAAAATAAATTATTATCGATTATATGTGAAAAACTCGCCCAACTAAATCTAGACGAACTCTTTGATCGAAATCAGTTCTATAAATTGAATTATTGCCCTACAGCGTGTGTAACATGTATATATGAGCAAAAAATAATTCCCTCTCATTAAATATCACCGCGACCCAAATTCAGACCCACACCCACACACATACCGAGTTTCTTACCAATTATACTACCGGAATCGACAATCGAGGGGAAAAAATGTCAACAGTCGGGACATCCATCCCGAGAGATGAATTAAGTATGCCGACGAGTTATGCGAAAAGTCACTTGGCACTCTCGGCGCGACTAATGAGTTAATGGCGAAAAAAAATTTATAATGAGCTCGAGCGTCTACGATATGCGCATATGTGTGACACGAAATGTCGTTGCGAAGGTATTCTCGAGCTTACACGTCGCCGTACAGCCAGGGAAATTTGTGAGATGGGGCGGGACTCGGGAAAGAGAGAGAGAGAGATAGGGCACTCGAATTGAATAAGGGATGAAGTATAGTAGCGCAGGAGAGAGAGAGAGAGTTGCAGCAGATTAGTCCTTATGCAGAGCTCGTTCCGTCGGTTATAAAACCGAGCAGCGAACAAATGAGAATTGCAAGCGAGATAGATAGAGAGAGAGAGAGAGAGAGAGAGAGAGAGAGAGAGGGAAGGGATGGAGAAATTGGGTTTATAAATTCCGCGCACCAGGGGTAATCTCTATGAAAAACTTGTGATGTCCTGCGAGAAAGACGAGGGCCGCAATTAATTCGCCGAGGTGGAGGAGAGGCGACGAGGACGACGTCGTCGAGGAAGAGAAGAAAAAACTGACGGCGAGAGAAGAAGGACTCTTGTCTGGAAAGAAAGAGAGAGAGAGAGAGAGAGAGAGAGAGAGATATGGCCAGTGAAATTTACGCGAAAGCGAGACTTATTCCACCGGGTTAATTAACGCGAATATATTTCTTCTCCGGTGTTCTCATTATTACCGCCCGCAGCACGATATTAAGCTTTTTCTATTATAGCGGGGCTCTGTTTATTTATCTCGTCTATGCTTATAGGCTATATCTTCTGTTGTACGCGAGCGACGGGATTTCACACTTGCGATAAAGGACTGCTAACGATGACTTATGATTCGGTTTCAGTCGGGCGATTCAGCCGTGATTAGCAATTAACGAGGTGCAAGATAAAGCCGCTAAACATTCGGCCTGGTTCATATATTTGATTGGAGGAGATCAGCAAATTATTTCGCTACGAATCAATAGGCCATTTTCAACGGTATCGATGATATTCTCTCGAAATTCAGTTTTAACGGTTATATGCGGTTCAATTCAGAATCAATGTACGCGTAATTGATATTATATGAAAAGATTGGATCGAAAAATTTTCCCGGCTGAGCGCGTACCAAGTCGGGAGTTGCCGGTGAAAACCGAACGAAGCACGAGGATCTTATAGTGCGCAGGAAGGATACGCGCATTACCCGTGGTACGTGTATACACATATGGGAGTGTGAGTAAAAAGGCACCCCTATGGCTCTCTCTCTCGCATGAATCATCATCATCCGACGACGACCTCGTCGATCAATTCGCGAAAGACCCTCGTAGGTATACACAATGTAATCCCTTCTCGCGCCTTCTCTCTCTCTCTCTCTCTCCCTCTCACTTTCATATATTCCTTTCCTTATAGCCCCCCGCAGCAGGAGATTGGGGAGGGGGGGAGGGGGGATACGAGTTTTTAGCAAGCTAGCAATCGATGTAACGAGCTGCCCGAACGAGCGAACGAGCGAACGAGCGAACGAACAAGAAAGAGAAGGGACAGAAAGAAAGAGTTCATTTCGCCTCGAGTGGCAATATAAGCATCGCCCTCTACGCTCTGCTACTGGCTGTATATACATATATACATATACATATATGCGCATGTATATGTATATACGGTATAGATACGCGCGTATGGAGATCTCCGGTTGCACCGCTGGTCGCCACTACTCTTCGACTTTTTGTTTTATAACCGCGCTCTCTCCCTCCCCCCCTCACTGCTCTGCTCCTTGGTAAAAGGGGGAGAAAGGATCTGTGTACGTGCACCACACACACGCATACACACAAGAGCGCGCGGACTGACGCATGTAAGGGCCGAGTGCACTTACAATGGCTTACGCTCACAGAGAGAGAGAGAGAGAGAGAGCGTGTACGTGCACTCACGGAGCCGAGTACTTAACGGCTTCGTGCTGTGCGGTACGCGGACTATATGAACGTACACTGCACACACACACGCACACACCCATGCAGAGAGAGAGAGAGAGAGAGAGTGATGCGCGTTTAAGGAAAGGGGGGTTTAACGCTGGGCCGAGGCATGTACAAGACGTGGGGCGGCTCTGCGGTACTACACGTCTATACATGTATACATCATGCACATATACGCGCATACGAGAGAGAAGGGGAAAAAGGGAGGGTGAGCGCTCTTTGAGGTTTCACTTTGATGGATATGTATGCTTCTAGAGCGAGCTGCTACCGCTGCCTTTCCTTCCGACGGGGGTTTTGCAGTGGCACAGTGCATCCACTGTGTCTATGTGTGTGGGATGCTGGCTTGGATTAAAAGGAGGAGAGAAAAAGGAGGTTGCGATGGGCCGCTGGAAATGTTGCATGCTCTCTCTCTCTCTCTCTCTCTCTCTCTCTCTCTCTCTCTCTCTCTCTCCTCAAGATTAGGTTGGTGAGGGAAAACTTTCTGCTATGTTGTTGCTTGTACAGTGGCAGGTTGGGGAAGTTGCTGATTTACTCGGTGATGGTGTCTCATGCGCGATGGGAATTTTTCTTTTGTTTCGTTCACACTGGACTAAGGGATTTCGAGTATAAAAAGCTTTTGATGTGTCGCTAATAAGGAATTTAGTGACCACCGGACTTCGGCCAGATCAGTCCCAGACCAAACCTTTTTTACACATATAGGTGTGAAATTGTCGATAAATGCGGTATGGGTTGATATTTTAGGTGATATCATTCAAAGATATAAATTCAAACGCTCGGATCGTTACAATTGTTCGTTACAATTGTGACGAGCGCTCAGGGAATTAATTAACTGCGAGCAATGGATATATATCCATCTTCGTGCTTCGAGGGATTAGAGGATGAGAAATGGATGGCTATTGCATTTGACGGCTCTCGTTACAGTTCGAAAACGTGTCATTACCACGAGCTTGAAAATTCTCAATGAAATGTGTGCTTCCTTTTACCATTGCAGTGTATGTGTCGGAGCTCTCTCGATGGTCGATGATGGAAATTATTCTATCAGCGTCAGTTTGATAAAGCGCCACGTTATCACCAAATAGTTGGTAAACAAAAGTTTCGTGGATTTCTTTTTTTATATTTTCGTAGTAATAATTTAAAACATATATACTATCGGATTTCACTTTGAAAAAGATAAGTGCGCAAAATGTTTACGCAACACTGGTTCACCCATAAAGACACGATATGAAGATCCACAAAAAACCACCACCACCATGTGCCAAAGTCAAATAAATCATTCTCGGAATATCGAAACCTTTCAGCATAAAAATAGTGGCGGGAAAAGGAAAAAAAATGAAAAATGGTAATAAAATCACTTAATCACGTGATACATCAATGGCAAACGTCCGAAACCCTCTATTCAGAGCCTTTAATTTATCCGTTAACACAAAGCGCATCTCTCTCTCCCGTCGACATTCAATTTTCACTATACACAATCAGAATCCAACTGTTCTCACTTTTCGCCTCTCCCCCTGCTGAAACTTATAACTCCCCTACGAAAATACCAACACCGTGAAAATATGGAAGAAGAATTACACCGGGGAAAAGAATTTGTAGCTTATTCTAATAGAATTGCGGTTTCAATTTCTTTTTTCTGATTAATGAATAAAGTCATGACAGCGAACGTGTACTTTAGATAGAAATGTTTCGATACAAATTATTGTGAAGATATTCTAGTTATGTTTTTTATACTCTTTTGTGTACAACATAATGTTTGAATTCGATATTTGTGTGTAAAAATAACATCAAATCAATTTTGGAATCTTTTTAATGGGAAATTCATAGCATACAACTTGTTGTTACATCAAAGAGTTTAACTAATCCAATAAAAAACGTAGCTATACAAACGTTCAAACGAGAGTGTCCGCATTTCTAAATCTCATTCAGGAACAATTTATTTGCGTATGTACGCAGAACGCCGCTTCAAAAATTCAACAAATATAACATAAATAAATTGAGTTAATAACCTCAAAAATTAAATTTTTCTCAAATATCCATAGGTATGAATTGACAGGCATATTCCAACGAGCAGCCGGTAAATTTAATAAGCGGAAAAAAGTGCTCGCTCATAAAACAAAGGAGAACTTTAACAGTTTGTACGCGTGTCTCTTCTTTTTGCGCCGATCGATCGAAGCGCTCGCGCGGGGCGAAACGCAACCTCGATAAATAAAGTTGAGCCGCTTCCTCGCCCTCTCGCTCGCCACCCGCTATACCGACTTTTTGCCCCCATTGCACACACACACACACTTTTAGGCACACGGACAATACGGAAGCATTATAACGCAAGTATACACGTGTACCGCGTGCCTCTCTCTCTCTCTCTCTCTCTCTCTCTCTCGTCTCATGCCCTCGACCGCAATAACTGTAACTCATTTTCCGTAGGCTCGAGAGAGAGAGAGAGAGAGAGAGAGAGAGAGAGAGGAGGCAAAACATCAGGAAAGGCGCGGAGATGAAATTTTGCGTCCGCACGCCTGATGGAGACAGCTGCAGCCGCGGAATGCAGCTCCGAATCGATGCGCGTTATACGGAGACTGTGTATAGGTTCTCCTCTCTGCACTGATTATGTTTAGATAGGGGAGAAAGAGAGGGGGGGGGGGTAGAGAACTTTATAACGAGGTCGACATTATGTATCTCGCCTTGCGGGGATGATGCCGCTGTTCCTGCGGATGCTATACAGTTGACCTCCCCTGGCGGCAGTGGCGGCGTGCCGATGAATTTTCATGCGGGGGCCGCAGGCGAACGATGATGAAAGTGGGAGATTCACTTGGTTTGCGGCAAGCGCTGAAGAAGGAATCGCTCCAAGTGTATATACCTGCACACAATGTGCTGCTTCGACTTTTTTTTTCTTTTTTTTTTTCGTTTTGCCGGAAGAAAGTGACGTGGCGCGCGTTGAACTATAGTACGTTGGGAAAGCGTGCTGCTACGCGCTGAAGTCGCTTTTCGAGTTTCGATCTCCAGCATGCACTTCGCTATGATTAAAGTGCCGGATATTTTTGAGGTAACCAAAGTCGAAATGGGAAAAATGTACAGAGCAGAGCGGCGTATGTTGACTTTTTCACAAAAAAAAAAACTAAATAAAGATGCGATTTCGAAGCGTATATACCTTTGTAGGTGGAAATGTCAAATCTTGGATCAATAAGAATTTCATTCGTTTTAAAAAATTGTATATTTTCCTCACGACTAAAGTTTAATCAAAAGTTTCACACGATATTCCACCTCTGAGTTTTGCACAGTTAAATACCCAGGCTTACTTTTAACCTTCCAACTGTCCGCACTCTGCACCGTTGAAGCTGATAATCTTCAGCCCGGGGGCGAGTCGGATAAGTCCTAATCATCGTCTATCCCACCTATATATGTATATGTATGCATAATACTGCAAATGGAAGGAGCGAGAGAGAGAGAGACAGAGAGAGAGAGAGAGAGAGGTTGGAAAGGGGTAAAGGTGAGATGCGGTTCGATAGCTGCCTCTGCAAAGTTATATTAAGTAGGTTTCAGCGAGCAGCAGCAGCAGCAGCAGCAGCATCGTCGAACTTGCCTCGAGTCCCCATGAATATTTTAACGGCTGCGCGAAAACTTAAGTCCTCGCTAGTCGCTGCTGCGGAACAACGCGAGACTATATGTGCGCACGGCGCGAATTTTCGCTCAACGGGGATTGTCGTCGTCGTCGTCGTCCTCGTCGTCGCGTCGATTTCTTAAGTTTCCTTCATTTCCTTCTCCCGGTCCCTCTTGTTTTTTTTCATTTCGAGCGCGTAGGGAATTCGTTTAATTTCGTCGCGGGCCCAGACGATTGATGGAAGTCGAAGTGGAAAGTTTTAGACGCGTGTGTCTCGGAGGTGGGTTGGGGGATTTTAGCCTGCTACCGAATTCGACGAGCGTTTCCGCTCAATGGCGTTAGCTATTCCCGGTGCTTTTTTTTGTTCACGCACGAAACGATTTTCAACAGTCTGGGATTTTGCGAGTTGGGTAAATGATTGATACGAATGGCAAAGACAGAATTGAGGAAAGTTTCTCCGTGTGAGTTTCGTGTGTACGTCGAGGTTTGATTATTTTCAGGGTTTGTGCGGACAAATGAGTGCGATAGTTATGTTAATTTTTTAATTTTTATTCAAAAGTTAATGCACGATTTTACTTATTTCATTAACAGCTTAGGTCTTTTATTATTTATAATCTTATATATATAATAAAATTTTGCATTTATTGCATTATGTATACCTATAGGAATTATTGACTCTTATTACCAGAACTTGATGATTTTCGTCGCGCCACATTCTGTACAACTCGCGAAGCACCGTTCGAAATATTTACGATTGAAAAATTCTGAAATGCACAAATTGACAAATTTCCATCAGCAAATAAGCTCTGATGGGCGCGCCATTGTACGCAGCGAATAATACAATTTCATGCAGCAAATATCGTGCGGCACATCTTATAAGCTGCATACGTTTTCAAAAAGCGCGGCGCTCTTTCGACGCTACGAAGAATTTCAATTGAGATCTTGAAAAAAAAAAAAAAAAAAAAAAAAATGTTACACCATTGCGCAGCAGCGCAGTTATTCGTGCCTCCGTCTTCTTCTCGATGCCAATATAAACCCAAGACACATAATAAGGCAACAATGGAGCTGCTGACGCAAAAAAGTGTGCAGAGGCGGAGTCATGAAAATAAAGTGTGAAAGAAGTTGTTGTGGTCGCTGGCGGCAATAGAAACGTCAGAGATTGTATAAGAAAAAGATCGAGAGCTCGCGGAAAAGCGTATACATACGTAAAGAGGGGTAAGAAAAGGAAATATTAATGGAAGCACGCGGACCGCCGCTACCGTTATTTAGCGAGCGTGCCAGTTCAAACGGAAATGGCAATCTTTCCGTCTCGCCCGCGTTGCCGCTGCTGCGGGCGGCGCTAAGCGAGCGAGCAGGCTACATAAACTCATCGTCATTTCGCAAATACTCCCGCAGGTGTTGTACGGCGCCTTAGTTCTCGAGCTCCATTATTCTCCTCTCCTATACGCGCGGGTAGCTAACGCGTGCGCGGCTTCGATTTCACCCCCTCGGCATATTAAATGCTTCTCGAACAACGCGAGGATGAGATTGCGCGAGCGCCTCGTTACACGCCAAAGTGATTCTGAAAATATGCTGTAATGATAAGGGGAAAGTGTCGATAGTGATGGGACGCCGACTAATGCTAAATAATATCACTTTACTTGAGGGAACGAGCTCTTTATATCTCGAGTTAACCGTTACTCTTGGAAGACGTGGTAATTCTCAAGACAACTAAAAAAGGGTATTTTTCTATACTAGCAGTATAGTTGGAAGGTATACTTTTTTCTTACAAAAAAAAATACGACTTCCGTAAACATTCCGTGACGTTTTTCAATCAAGGGCGAATCTTCTCTACGTTGCATTTAATAAGCAATCACGGAAATTCATATCGATGACCTCCGTATTACCCCCCGGCGATAAATAAACAAGCAGAGCGCAGCAAGGCGGCATTTATAATTCAACGAAATAAAATTCCGTATTCAGTGCTTGGCTTCCCGAAGCGCGCTCAACTGTATATACAGGGTCGAGCGGAAACTCGCAAAAGAATAACACAGGCGAACGGCGGCGCTATCGGCATTAATAAAAAGCAATCTAATCCACTTCATCTTATTTCTCCTCGGCTCCACCTTGAATTTTCTTTCTCCTCGACCGTTTCCGCGAATGTGTGTGTGTGTGAGGGTGTATACGTCTTTCCTCGATAATTCCCGAGTGCGCCCACACAGAGAGACTCGGAGCTCTACATATATACACGGGAGCGCGCAAAAGAAGGAAAAATCGTGTGGCGAGTGGAGAGAAAGTGAGGCGGCGGCGAGAGGCAAGGCGCGCAAGAAAGAAGACGAAAGAGAGGACGTCGACGGCGCGCACTCGACGCGCGCTTTTGCGAACAAATCACCCGGCGTTGGCTGAAAAAGATTGCGAGACCCTCCCTCCCCCTCACCCCTCGCTCCTCCCACCTCTCTCTCTCTCTCTCTAACTCTCTCTCTCTCACTCTGGCTCGAGCTTTATACATATATACGTGCGTCGCGCCACGTCACGACCTGCTTTTCTCCTCTCGCTCTTTGCAGCCGCGTCCCGCACGGAAAACAGACTGCTCGGTAATTTTTCCTCGTCCTTCCTCCTTCCCTCATTCCTCTCTCTCGCTCCCTTTCTTATAGGGTATACCTCGCGCTCGCACACGCTTTTTCAACAGCACCAGCAGGAGCAGCAGCAGCTTCCTTTCGAATGCGTGGACGGGAGGGAAGGAGGTAGGGAGAGAAGCGATTACTCGGGTCCGCGAAGCGATTTGTTGTTTTCTTCCCCGGCCGTCTTTTGTGCGTCGTGTTATACGTTATGAGTGCACATGGCGCGAGAGAGAGCTAAGCCAAGCTTTACCTACACGTTTTTTCCCGATCTTTTTCAATGTCTCGACGGGCTCGTCGTCCATGTATTGGTGTTAAGTCGGGAAAGCTGCTGCTGCTGCTGCTGCTGCACTGCATGTTGGCAGCTTTTTTCTCTCTCTCTCTCTCTCTCTCTCTCTCTATCTGTCTCTCTGTCTCTCTGGAAAGGGGAGAAAGAGCGTTGAGGGCACGCACGACTTGAAGATTAAGCGCCGAGTTGAAGATTTCCTTGCTGCGAGGTGTGTGATGAAATTGCGAGATTGCAAAAGACTTGGAGTGTGATGCGAGTGTGTGTGTTTGCATGTACAGTGCAGTTTACTTGACTCAAGTGCGGGATTGAATTTTGAATGTTGAATGAATGCTTATGTTTTTTTTTTTAATTTTTTCACTCATGATAAATGAAATATTCATAAAGGATGGTTTATGATTTTTCTCGTTTTTTATACGAGTATTCATTTACATTTTAGTATGGAGTATATGAAGTATGAAGATTATTATAAAACTGTCGGCAAATAAAATTTTAAAAATCTATAATACTAATAAATAAAAAGATATTCAGCTCTTATGACTCGATGATCTATACATTTTATTTAAAAACGGTTATTCGTTCTCTTTATTTCAATTTTTTTAACAGAGATATTTTTATGGTATATATTGCAGTTAATACTAAAAATGCATCTCTCGCATGCCTACCTTTAATAGGGTATATATACCGCTTTTCAAATATAGAGTTTTTGCACAAGAGCCAGGTCTTTCAAATTTGATCATTTTCCAGCTATTCGGAAGCCAATTGCTGCGCCAGAACCCGACCTCCGCAATCACACGGCACAAGCGAGTGCACCGCCAAAGACTCACCGAGTGGCACTCATTAAATATTCAATGAGCCTCACGCATGGATCAATCGATATTGGCCCTGATTGAAAAACTTGAGCCGGCAACGATTAATGGCAATTTCCCTATTTAAGATTCTGGAGCACGTACTTCAACGCTATAGCACACTCATGACATATATATATATCTATATATATATATACATCTACCGAACCGCCTCTCATTTCCGTTTTGAAAACTGTTTCCGCAATACATTGGCGAGGTGCCTCAACGAAGGTAAACAGAATTAAAAATCAGTGTCAAACAGCGCGTTAAAAATTCAGCGCATCCATCATCGGCGCGCGTCCCAGCGACACTTGTTCGCTCTCACTCGCCTGTACCAGATTCATCGGCGCGCGCGCGAACGCGAAAGCAGCCGCCCCGTTACGACGCGCGATTTTTATCAATTCATGTGCTGCTGCACTGCCACTGCCGCTGCCGCTGCTCCTATACGGCTGGACCGAATAAATCCCAAGCGCGGCTTTCCCTTCGAATTCCTTTTTTTTTTTCCCTCTCCCTCTCTCGCTCTCCACTTCATCTTTCGTTCCATGGCACATCGTCGACTATATACTTCCGTGGCCCGGCTCTCCGGACTTTCTCACGCGTCCTACGCGCGGCCCGCCACTCGGTGGCTTTCACTTTCTTTTTTCGTTTTCCTTTTCTGATTCTCGAATCTCTTTTTTTTTTTCAGTTTTTATTCTCTTTCATTCGACGTGCGTTTTGTTTTTTTTTTTGTCGTCGCGGGAATCGACACGGTGCGCCCAGCTTAATTGACAGCGAGAAAGAGAGAAAAAAAAAAGAACGAGAGGCGAAACGAAAAAGTGTGTTGATCGCGAGTTCACAGACAGAGATATTTGATTTTCAGCTTTTGCTTTTTCTTCGTCTCGTGCTCTTGTGGAATTGATAAATGGAGTTCACAAGGAAATCGGCTGGATTGTGTATAGCCGCGATTTTTTTCAACGAAATACTTGTGCGTTTATTTATCTCGTGTGCGTTATACGTATTATATGTATAGGTGCACACAGTGTTGTGATTGTTTGGAGGCTAAGGCGTGTCGTTGTTACGTCGAGGGGAAATGAAATTTCAAAGAATTCACCGCTTGTTTTATTATCGGGTCCATCGTAATTGGGTTTACAAAATGAAAGTTATATAGAATGTTTGCCAGGGATAGATATATATGTGCATGTGACTGAAAATTATATACTTATGTAAGGTATGCGAGATTAGTGATAAATACGTGGAGACTACTTTCCGCAGTACCGTTTTATCGAAAAGCGTGTCTACTTTTTTTTACGAGGCCAAATAGAAATCTCTTAATGTACGTTAGAATTGATATTAAAAATAAATCATTACGTGGCTAACTTACATAACTGACAAAGGGTGTGTACATTTCTCTAATATTTCCTGTTTTAAAAAAGTTAGTTAAGTTGCACAGTATTGATGAATAATTTAATTAAAAAGAATTGTGTCAGGGTGAATCGTATTTTTTGTTTTTAATTTAACTTACGGAGATTAATAATGCAAGGCAATTACAGTCTGTTCAAGATCCGCACGAAGCAACTTTTATTTTAAATCATCTCCACTTATTTCTCTTTTGCATCAGCGATAAAATGCATATAAAATATCTGATAGCACGGTCGGAAAACAATTTTATTAAAATTAAAATATCAAACATTTGAATGTTTCATGAGTTTCGAGCACACTCATACACGATGACAAACTGGCGTATGCGAGCCAATCGATACGCACACACAACCTTTCGCTCAAACGTTAACACCCACCTATACCACCGTTTGGAATGAGCAAACATTAAATCTCGTACACATCCGAACCACTTGCAAAAGCCTTCTCTCGCTCACGCATTATTGCCAAAGCGCAGCAATCGCAGCGTTTAAAAAACTTACTCGATTACCAAGCGGATGCATATACGGGGATCCCGTCGCGGCTATAAACGCCACGGTTAATGCGTGCAGCGTATCACACGCCAAGGTACAAGTGCCCATACACACATTTCGTCAAATGCAGCCGGATATATATCGAGTGGAATGAAGCAGTGGATGCGACGTCTCTATACATGTACATATATATAATGTATGTATATGCAGTGCACGAGGTCGATGATCGTTGTCGTCGTCGTCGTGCTCGGCCGGCGCACTCGTGTCATTCGCGTATAATTGCGCAATTGCGATGGCGGCGAGGCGCGTTGCCCAGCGCTGTACCCACGCGTCCAGCTGCTGCTGCGGTCTGTACTGCACAGCGTGTAAAAGTGGCTCTGTCAAACATTCGACGTTGACTGGGATCGAGTCCTATATATGTATAGTGGATTTTCGAGTGTCCGCGGCCGAGGCTCGCGGGCGTTGCGAAAAAACGCTTCTCGTCCGTTGTCGACGGCTGTGTTGGTCGATTCTATCGGAGGATACGTTACAGCCACTCTTTTTCCAATCTATTAATAGATCTATTATTCTATCGTACAAATACTAAAAATAGACCCATTAAATAAATTATGCAATGATAAGTCAAAGAGTGTAAAATTGTAATTTAAGACCTCTTATAGCATTTGGAAACGATCGTTGCCGAAATATCTCCTTCGCTATAGTTATCGCACCACTAATCACGAGGCGTGCAGCTCGCGTACTTTGCGAAAGTTATAAACTCCTAAATTTTCGCGATGCCCGCACTGGATAATCGCGCAGAATCTCTCTCCTACAGATCTCATGCTGCGATCGGTATAATACGTAACTCGCAATCGGTATATATCTCCGAAAATGTCGTCGTGTACCGTATATATATATATATACCTATAATGTAGAGAGGGGCTAAAAAGAGCGGATGATGATTTCGACAATGGCGCGCGGCGCTGATGGAACTGCTGTTGCGGTACTCGAAACGAGAGGCCAAATCTCGCGGGCAGTAGCAGCGGCGGCACCGTAGTCAATCCGCAAATCCACCGCGCCGGAACGATCGCTCGCCTCGCGTCTCGCTTCCGTGCACCCGCGTTTGCTCGCTGCACTTTTTCTCTATATATACCTGCTCGCGCGCACACCCTCACACTATTTCTCTCTCTCTCTCTCTTCACTAGGCGTCTCTCTCTTTTTTTTAAATGTAAAGCGAAATGTACGGTTATGGGGGCTATTTGGCGCGGCTGAATTTTTTAGGGGACGACAGTTCTGGCTGCTGCTGCTGCGAGGGAAATTAAAGAGCTCGCCGTGATGGTGAACGCTCTGCAGTCAACCAACCGTGACAAAAGCTCGGAAGGGCCGTAAAACATTTTGGTCTTTCAGCGTAAAACGAGTGGATTTTTCGCGTCGATGTTCGCGACTTTTTACGGAGAAAATATATAAGCGCGTGCAGCAGCCTTATTGAATTTGAATAGATATAAATACAAAGGGTAGTGTCACGGTCTAGGATCATTGAGGAAAGGTTCTATTGAGCATTTCGGACGTAGGCTGCAGACTATATGGCACAACGAAAGCCGAAGAAAACGATCTCGGGAATTTCCCTCTGTAGGATTCTGATGGCCGCTAGAAAGCCAGAGACGGACATAGTCTGACTCGCATCCATATTATACGCATAAAACCTGCACACACGCGCACATACGCCCACTTCACTCTTCGTGCGTCGGCCCTAATAACTATTCATCGCTCGGATATCAAATATCACACTACGACCGCGTTTCCCTCCTATATACCGTGTGCGTGAGCTGCAAAAAAAAAATAGAATCGACCCCACGCAGCACTCACACACTATATACATATAGCCACAGCGGCAATATTTATTAGTCTCGAATGTCAGCCAGCTCTCGTCGTCGACGCTGCACAGTAGTAGAAGAGGGAGCAAGAGGATCCTCTATATATACTGGCATACAGGGGAGAAGGAGGAGGAGTTATATGTATATACTGGCGCGCGCGCATAATAATCGCCGATGGAAATTCGCATACTCGAAACGTCGCTAAAGCCCCCCTCCCCCTCCCCCAACCCCTCATTCGGTGCAAATCCACTTAAAATTGCAGCGGCGCGCGACCGCGGTATATGGCAATGCCATCAGTTGACGCGCGATACTCGTATGACAGACGGGGAGGTATAGTTCGACGAAATCCCGCGTCTATATATACACGCGCAAACTTTTTTCAACATCGACGCGCAAACAAAAGGCAAATATCGCTATAGAGGCACGTGTCGCGTGTGTATATAGAATTATCGGAGCGAGAGAGTGTGCAAAGAGTAGGGGCTGCCGGTTTTAATTATGCAGCGAGGAGCTCCGACGCGCCATGATAAATTCACGGCGAATGCACTTAGGTGTCTGCACGCGGCCGTCTGTGCATCTATCTATCTATCTATCCCCTCGGATGTGAATAGAGTAATGCATTCTCTCCGGGAGCTGCGTGGCATCAGCGCTCAGACTCACAAAAGGGGTTTGGGAAAGGAAGTAATCATCCGCCTTTGCCGTTATACTATGCAGCCTCTAGCTCTCCTTGCATGTGTGTGTGTGTGTGTGTGTCTGTGTGCGTGTGCAGTGTACGCGACTCTCGGCGCTAATGCAAGATTGAATTACAAGGAAGGGAGAGGGAGCGCGTGCTTTATCTCTTTCTCTCACTCTCTCTCTCTCGCTCCCTCTAGTGTCTATAGGTTCTTTGACGGCGACGCGAGAGCGCAGCAATTAGAGATTCCGTGTGTGAGCCGTTTAATATACACGCACGGCGGCAGCTTTCGTTTATGTAAAATTGAACGTGCAATCATGTGAACATTGTATGAGCTTATGTTCTTGCGCGTGTGTGCGAGTGTGAGTATAATAGAGTGGGAGGAGAAAAATGAAGAGCCGATGGATGTGTATGTAGAAAGAGGTGCGGGAATAATGGGAAACTTTGTGGGATTGTCTGCTCGCTTGTGTCGCTGAGAGCGCTGCTGGTGATCAACTCGAGATATTTCGGTCTCAAAGACGAAGTGTGCAGTTGCGCAGACGCTGCTGAGAGTCGTAGGCATATACTTGGAAAAGAAGCGCGTGTTGCCCAACTTCATCTCGACTTTTCCATATTACTTTGGCGATGATTGCTCTTACCGCTTTTCTGACAGCTTTGCGCGTTGCAGTTCTATTTTCCCAATTACCTAATGAATTTCTGAGAGTTGTCAAACAAAGGTGGAAGACATGCCAGTATAATATATATTCTAATTTTTGATTAACGATGAAGAGTTGCTCGAGTACACGTCGCGATGGATGAATTTTTGTAACTATCTACAGTTACTGACCATTGGCTGTTGTTTTCATCGAGCACTCCAAATTTTGTCAGCCCATGCAGGACTGTGTAAAAGTTCATGGCTCCGTAAACGAAAGCTGTGTGTTTTTCGCACTCGGCAGTATACGTGAAAAACAGCAAATCAAATTAGTTCACCGCGTAGTCAATTACTTTTTCGCATAACCGCACACACACGGCCCACTACGCAATCACCGCGGAAATCACCGCCATTAGTTCGCGCTCGCAGGAAATTCGCAATATCAATATTTGCCAATAACGGGTTTTACGCACCAGCTCGAAATAGTTCTATTCTCTCTCTCTCTCTCTCTCTGTCTCTATATCTCTCTCGTTGCAGCAAACATCAGAAGAAATGGATCCTTTTCAGCGTGTTTTACGATGCGGGCATCGATAACCAAAGTATTATAACAAGCGCGGAGCCTTGCCGGGTATTAGGAGTGTATGCACACATATACATATATATGCGGGGCGCGCATTACGATCGTTAGCGCTGCAACAACTTCTGCACATCCTCACCCATTAACTTTACTCGTCCGCGCACATTTTCCCTTTTTATCATGCACACAGAAAGAGAGATAGAGAGAGAGG
>UELU01141398.1:0-17539 GCA_900490025.1 Megastigmus dorsalis
CTCTCTCTCTCTCTCTCTCTCTCTCTCTCTCTCTCTCTCTCTCTCTCTCTTTCTGTTTTTGACGGTCTGCAGATCGCGCACATAGCAGACGAATTGATTTTTATAACTCGCCATAACAGCGATTTCATTAATTATTTAGTTGCTGTACACCTGCAAAAAGCTTAGAGCCTTCATACCGCATCGAATAAATTTTGTAACATTTTAATCTGAAAGATAAATTGATTAATTATTACAATTATTCAAAGCAATTTACATTTACAAAATTAACTACGACCCACCGGAAGAATTTTCGTACCTATGTTTTCAAAAATACTTTATTTAACTAGCGCCCTGCTGTAAATTTTTGAACTTACATTTTTAAATACACTATTTCAGAAAGTGCACTTACTGAATTTTATTTTAATAGTGTCTAATCGTAATTAGTAGAATTGTGGAACATTATTATTCGTCAATAATTCCTACATATATGCTAATATTAGCCAAATAATTGCATATATCATGTAAATAAATAATGCCTTTCACAGTAACATCATCAATAATGAAACATCTGTGAACGTTTTCCCTCGTAATTAAATAAAATAATACTTTTATTTTCTCGAAATTGAAATGTATTCCAAAGTGTCCTCGATTACTTTCTTTTTTTTAAAGGTATATTAGCACAAGGAAAGTTGGAAGAGAACTTGGCGTGCCGCATTCGATGGTGCACAGAATACTAAAGGATGATGGTTAGCACCCGTATCACTTTACTAAAATGCAGCGCCTTCTTGCTGGTGATATGGCTCCACGTCGGGAATTTTGCCAACGATTCATACCAAAGGTAGTAGCGGAACCACTTTTCCTGAGTCGGGTTCTGTACACGGATGAGTTCACGTTCACCCAGAATGGGACGTTTAACTAGCACAATTACCATTACTACGGCCATGAGAATCCTCATCTAGTGTGGGACATCAACTCTCAATACCGGTTCAGTTTCAATGGTTGGTCAGGACTGATAGATAATGAAGTGGTAATTGTTTAGAAAATATTAATTCTTTAAAAATATCATTCGGGATGATGCGGCACACTAGAAATTTATAATATACACTTTTTGCTTCACATACTTTAAAATAAAGAAAGATTCGAGGTAGTATAACAATAAATTAATGAATTGTTTAAAAAAAAGATATCGAGAAATCCTGATTCGTCAAGAAAAATGCTCGAAAATTCTGGTATAAAATCATTCAGATTAATGCCGCATAGTAGAAATTTATAACTTGTACTTATTGTGCCACATACTTTTACATAAAGAAAGATTTGAGGTGGCATAATAATAAACAAAAGAATTGGTTAAAAAAAGATATCGAAAAATATCGATTTTCGACAGAAATGTTCGAAAAATCTTGGATAAAATCATTCAGGAAGATGCGGCGCACTTGAAATTTATAACATATACTTTTTACTTCACATACTTAAAATAAAGAAAGATTTGAGGTAGCATAACAATAAATTAATGAATTATTTAAAAAAAATTATCGAGAAATCGCGATTCTTCAAGAGAAATGCTCGAAAAATCTGTTATAACATCATTCAGGATAATGCCGCATAATTTAAATTTATAATATGTAGGTACCTGTTGTTCCACATACTTTTAAATAAACATAGATTTGAGGTGGCATAACAATAAATAAAAGAATTGTTTGTCGAAAAATCGATATTAACAAAAAAATTTTATTTTTAATGGGATTTGACAATGAATTCTTTTAAACATATTAAAACACAACACTCTTCGTGAAAAGAAATAATTAATTTGTTGCAAATATTTTAAAGAATTGGCGGTGACATGAAATTACGTTTTTTTTTAAATAGCCCATATACACGTTAATTTTATCCGAAAATTGTGATCATGCCACTAAAATTTTACATTTAGGTAATTTTATATTGATATGATTTTTGAAATTAATAATTATATTTTTTATGTAACTTTTCCTGTTTAATTCAAAATAACTGAAACAATTTATGTAATTACTATTGACGTTTTTGCGTACAATTTTTAATATAGGACGTCTAAATTTTCGAACTAATTTATTTTATAAAATATCCACCAAGATAAAATTTTAATAAAATATATCCCTTCAATTCTCAGATTGGCCCAGTATTTTTGCCGGAAAGACTGAATGGTGACAATTACTTGCAATTCTGGTGTGAAGAACTACCAGATTTGGTCTTTCCCCTAGACGTAGTGGCCAATATGCCCGCACATCGGCGCAATATTGTCTACATACATGATGGTTGTCCTGCCCATTACGCCAGTAAAAATTGATTTTAAAGACTACTGAATTAATAAGAGGATGCGATAATCTTACCGTACCGACATTACGTTATTTTTCTTCTAGTATAAAGAATGCATGGATTATTGCAAAATAAATACATCATTGCACTTTCTTGGGTAATAGTCTAGCACTTTACAAAATTTTAATCAGATATTTAAAGATTGCTCTAAAGTGAATTTCCATTAAGCTTCTGGATCGTCCACTCATACGTTATTTTTTGTGGACATGCCTAGGACTATCACATCCCCTTAAATGCCTTCTTTCGCAAACAGAATATTTTATTAACATGATGTAAATATTCTAATAGCTTGTTCTGCAAAACACAAAATCGCTTTTATTATTTTTTAATTGATTAAATTAAATTCTTATGAATAATCGGATTTCATTATTGTTATGCTAAGGTTTCGAAGCTATATCAATGACTTCTTTAAGATAAAGTGTTTTAAAAAACATCCAATAAGGTATGGAAATTTTCATTCTACTTGATTTTGAGACTTATGAGGCTTATAGGTCAAATAAGGCAAATTTTACAAATCTGATAAGACCATCGGAATACTGAAGAAAAAATAGATCGAAATCACTTCGTTATGATAATTTCTAGGTGCATTTTAGTCCTTTAAACATGAGCTGGAAACAGCACGATTAAGTGCTTCCGCGCAGCGCTTGGAGAGTTGACGTGAAACGCCTCAGATGTATATAATAGAAAGCTGAAGCGCCGACGAGTCCGTCCGAGCTTTGGCGAGCGAACACCACCAAAAGGAGGGAAAAGCTCGACGCAGAGAGGATAACCCTTTCCTCCGAGAGTTTAATTATACAAGGCGCTGCGTCGCCACACAATTTCACATTCGCTCGCTAGCTCCTTGAGCTTGAAACTCTCTATCGGGTTACCTGAGTGCTTTCCCGCCTCCATTTATAAATTTGTGCTCAATAAATTATTATTATATATATATATATACCTATGAAAGGAGTTAGTTTATTTAATATATCTTGTACTTATAGCAAGTGGTGGTTGTGCAGTCCATTGCGTGGCTGTACAGTCTTCCTCGTGCTATACGAACCAGCATAGAATCATTATAAGAATCTAATAATCCGTGATGATTATGCAGTCCATTGCGCGGCTGTGTAGTTTTCCTAGTGATTGAGATTATAGTCAAAATTAAATACGACTCTTGGAGATTATGCAGTCCAGTGCATGGCTGCATAGTCTACCGTTGCGAGTCAGGTAAAAATAAATAAAACTCTCAATATCAGCAGTAGTTTTCAGTATCTTCAACGACGAAAACATAAACCAAACCACGAATAGCGCAAAAAACCATACGCGATTAGACAAGCGACTTTTCGAATCCGAACTTTATTTAATAAAATTTATGTAGACGCGTATCGCAAATAGAGGCGCAAAGCATAGCTCGTGTGCCCGTCACATGTAGCAGTTTACGAATATCAAAAAATAATTTTAAATTATATAAAAACGAAATTTGAGCCAAAAAATGTATATTACGTATCTGAGGGAGCAGGTCGACACTTCAAAAATAAAAACAATTTTGCTAACCTCCTTTTCTACGAGAAAGATTTTGGGATTCCAGCTGAATCGCATTTTTATGCTACCGTACATGGAAAAGGCGCATGTGATGGAATTGGTGATAATTTAAAACGAGGTGCAAAGCGTGCTAATTTACAATGCTCGTCGAATAATCATATTCTTACTGCACAAGATCTTCACAAAAAATTATTGTAAAGAAACTAGAGTATTCTTCAGTGAGAACACAGAGTATGAAAAATCTTTATTAGCATTGAAGCCAAGATTTGATAGCGCTATAGCGATACCAGGTACGTTAATCTATCACGCTTTTATTCCCTCCGCAAAAAACACGCTGAGACTAAAAAAGGTTTCACTTGCTTCTGAGTATGATATTTTCCCGAAAGTAAAGAAAATACAAATCACTGTGATGAAAGTCAACACGAAAACACATGTAACAAAAAGAAAAGATGTAACTAAAGTAAAGTTCTGCTGCTAAGAAAATGAAAAATAAAAATGAAAAATTTCATAAAGTTAATTTAAAGAAAAAATATAAATGAATATATAAAGCTTAATAATAGGTGAAAGGAAGGACAAGAAGTAGCAACGAAGAAAAAAGAAATGTGCACGTTAAATTTAAATTCAAATTTGAACCAAAGTATAAACAGAAGAGACCTACCAGTACCTTCGGACAAACAAGATAAGAACACCAACACAATATCTTTCCTTATTAAAATTTTAAACTCCAACCGTCAATTAAATGTGGGATTTTTCTTGTACAAATGTAAATTAGTATTTAATTATGACGTTAAAAATTTGTTTGTTAAACTCATGAAAACGTCTAATAAACTCACTTCCGTTTCTCACGTAGGAAATTTTTGCTCAAATGTAGATCATATGATGTTTTTCCGATCCACATCCAACAAGTTTCTAGTCAATTTAAAAGATTTCTTTTTCATAGCAAGTATATTAACAAAAAGTTAAATTTTATCTCATTATATAACATGAAAAAATTTTTAAATTTTGAAATTATTGACATAAATATATACATAAATTTTTTAAAGCATGACTATAATAAAATCAAAGATGATTTGTCAAATAAATGTGATAATTATCTAGTCAGTTTTTTTGAAACTTTTTATGACAAAATTAATGACAAACTTAAAAATAATTTAGACATAATCAAAAATAAAAAAATTAATAATTTATTATATTACAACAAAAGCAATAATAGTTTTATCAATAATTATCATTTTAATATCAACAATTTTAATAATAATATCCACAATTTCACCGATAACAACTACAATAATGATAACATTTACAAAATAATTGACAACTCATGTAATATTAATGACTTACAAACTGACAACATAAAGAATAAATGGCTAGTGAATTTGACAAATGTAGATATACCTGATGATGCAAAAGAGATCTTATCTCTTGGAGAAAAATTTAACTTTACCACTGACTTGAACAAAAGTACTTTTTTGAAATTTTAAAAAGGTGAGAAGTCGCGATGAAATTTAATAAAAACATTGAGGGAGTGGTCAGGGAAGACATCTTAAAAACAATAAACACTTTCATTAAAGAGAAAATACACATCCCCCTTTTGTTTACTCGCGCAGATAAAGGCAGCGTCAGTTGTAATGAATAAATTAGATTACATCAACAAAGTCGAAACAGACTTAAGTAATGAAATACACTACAAACTAATAAAAAAGTCCTATACCTATGCTATAAAAATCGGTTAAAATATTAATTGATTCATGGAAACAAAAAGGAGCATTCGAACTTACGAACTGTTTCCAGAATGTTACGAATAACCTTGACAGTACGACTCTAGCCAGGGCTTACGCCCTCGTTAAGATACATAAAGCTAATTTTCCAGTGCGCATCATCGTTTCAGCCTTAAATTCGCCAATATATAATTTAGATAAGGGTTTGTCGTTGCTGTTCAATAAATATATACTGAGGCCCACTTCATCACTAAAAAATAGTTTAAAATTTAAAGAAATCATTAACAGCACACAGGTCCCTGACGATTTCACTCTTATTTCTTTTGATGTGGTCGCTCTTTTCCCTAACCTCCCGAAAGACCTCATATTACAGGCAATGGCAAAAAAGTGGAGGTACATTAAAGATCATTTAAATTTATCCAAACAAGAGTTCTTAGACGGGATAATCTTTGTCTTGAATTCCACTTACTTACAGTTTAACAACAAATACTACAAGCAGATGATGGAGGCTCCAATGGGTTTCTGCATCAGTCCATGGTTCGCCGAAATTACCTTGGAGGCCCTTGAAACTGTATGTTTAAATTCAGTAAAAAATTATGTAAGTTTATATAAGCGTTATGTAGACGATTGCTTTTTGATAATAAAAAAAGACAGAATAGATTCTACACTGAATATTTTTAGGGACTTCCACCAATCATTGAAATTTACAGTTAAAATTGAAAAGTCGAATAGTTTGAGTTTATTCAAGCGATATGTAGACGATTGCTCTTTGATAGTAAAAAAAGACAGAATAGATTCTACACTGAATATTTTTAAGCACTTCCACCAATCATTGAAATTTACAGTTGAAATTGAAAAGTCGAATAGTTTGAGTTTTTTGGATGTAGAATGTATTAAGATAAATAATAGGATTGTAATAAACTGGTATAGAAAACCGACTGCATCGGGGAGGTATATAAATTTTCTTTCACATCATCCAATTTCATAAAAAAGTGTAATTGTTTATAATTTGGTTGATAAATGTTACGTTCTCTCTGACAAACGCTTTCACAAAGATAATATTAGCATTATTAAGAATATTCTTTTAGCAAACAATTATCCTTTGCATTTTATAAATAAATATATTAAAAAAAGAATAATGTCTTTCAACAATGTTAATAATGTTCCGAGAAAAACTTTTTTTTGGAAAAACGACTTCAAATTTGGATTCTACAGAAAAAAGTACGTCTAGTCTGTATTTTCCAAAAAAATTTTTTTTTGCAATAATTTGTTTCAACAAATTGTTTAAACAAATTAATTTTGCAAAACTGATGGCAAATTTAAATTCAACGCATATCAAAACCCCTTAGTTGACATATGTCATAGGTATATTATTTATCGTTTTCTTATGGGAGTTAACAGGTTTATAAATATTAAAAAATTAATTAACATTCAATTTGTTAATAAAAAAAAACAAACATACATACTGGACCTTTTTTTTTCAGTAGAATCCGAATTTGAACAAATTGTTTAAACAAATTAATTTTGCAAAACTGATGGCAGATTTGGACTGAGCGATGGTCGAAACCACTAAAACCATATAGATATTATTTGTGCTATTGACCAAAACCTTATGGGAGTTAAAGGGTTAACCAGTCTAGTTTAATTAACCGAAACCCTACATTCCACCTTCCCGGAAATCCCTCAGTTACACTGTACCAAATTTAATTAAATATAAGAGGTGAGTGAAATTTAATTTATAGCATTAAGATATTCATTAGTAAAAAGACCGGGAGTCAAAATAACAATAATATTTTTCGGATATATGGAAGAAATATGGACAATAATCTAATTGTAATCTAATTTAACATTGCTGCTTGAAAAATTTGTGTTCAAAAAGTACCGGGACGGTCGATTGTTGGTTTTAAAAGTAGGAGTACAATAAACTGATCAATATTAAAAAAACTTCTTTTTTTATTTTAAACAAGTTTTATGATTTTAGAAATTTTTTAAAATTTTTGTTTAGTAAACAAAAGCTATTTCTGATTTTTTTTTTATTCAAGAAACTTCTTTTATTTTTGTTGCATTTTAACAGTACGGATGATCCTGCTTGTATTATTTGTGATGAACATGGAGGAGATATGAGGACGATCCAGCAGAGAGCTGTAAATAAGTTGATCGATTCAAGTAAAAAAAGAAGAGATCGGAAGTATACTAAGTGGGTTGAAATTAAATCATCTGTTCACAAACGATGTTCAGATACGTACAACCGAGAGAGTGCGATAAGTGCCGCTGCAGCACAACATACTAAAAAAAGTATTGAAGGTAAAAGCATTGTAAAAGATACACTTCATTTTGAATTTGTAATACTTTGTTTTATTTGTGGTAGCGCTTGTAATAATACGACAGAACGTTTAAAAGTGGTAAAAAAAAAGTGAAACTAGAGATAGAATCATTAAGACTCTTAAGAACGAAAACATTTAAATACTTTTCAAAAAAAAAAATTATTTGCATTTTTGAATGCAACTAAGGATTTAGATCAGGTTCAAGCTCGCTACCATGCAAATAGCATGTCAACGTTTTATGTAAATAGACTTTCTGATGAAATTGGACGTCCTGCAAGTGAAAGTACGATAAACTTTATAGAATTTGCGATTAATTATATTGAACAAAACAAAAATGACAGTCAATTTTCTCTTAATGAGATTAAAAATGAATTCACGGGTAGTTTTCTGGACTTGCAGACTATCAAATCAAAATTAATGGAGTTCTATCCTGACGATCAATTAGAATTTGTAAGCATAAGAACAGATCTCATTATTCTCTTTCGACACAAAATTATTAAAAAGTGCTGAAAAGAATGGTATAGCAATCAAGAAAAAGATCCCGAACTAGAACGAAAGAAAATTGTTCAAATGGCTGGTAACATTATTTTACAAGACATTCGTAAGACTATTTACAATAAAAATAGTTAAACACTTCCAAATTTTAAAGAAAAAAATATTTTTGATAATATTCCTGAATCGTTAGCAGATTTTTTTAGCATTGTTTTAAAAACTCATAAAAATATAAGTAAAAAAAATGATTTTAAGTGGAAAAAAAGAATAGCTACAATTGCTCATACCATAATTATGTTAGCAAGGCCACAGTCATTTTTATCGACAATTTTACTCGGTCTATCATTGATGATGCACAAAAAGTATGCTTCAAGAGACTTAATAGATTCCTTATGATATTTAGGATTATGTGCGACCTACGAAGAAACTTCGCGCTTTGAAGCATCAATTGTAAATGATCCTGATAATTATACTTGCGATCTCGAATGTTTTGTTTAATACATATTTGACTATGTCGATCACAACACTTGCACTATTGATGGAAAAAATACGTTTCAGGCAATGGGAGAAATTAAAATCGCAACTCCGTCATCAAGTGTAATTTCGAAACAAACAATCGCTAGATTAAACAAGATTCCATCTTCAAGTATTATTGGCAAGTTTGGATTTACTCAAGTAAAACGGTTTGAAAAGAAAAATGCGAAAGGACTAAATACAATATTTATTCAGAACATTTTTAGGAATGATTTAACAAGTCCAAAAATATCGATGGAAGATTTTACGTGGCTCTATTCTAAGTATACAAATAAAAAATCAAAAGGCTACAGTGGAGTTATGGAAGATTTTTATATAAATTCTGATTATACGACATCGAAAATTATTCCATTACCATTTGTCAATAATCCTCTGAGTGATTACGACACAATTTTTACTGTTTTAGTACAAGCGGCTGAAGAAAATAAACAAGTCAATAAGGAAGACATTTGTTTCGCAACATTTGATCAGCCTCTGTATCAAAAGGCTCGATATATTCTGGCATGTGTCGATCTAGAGCATGATCCACATGGTTTGTCAAATATTAGGGTAAGGCTTGGTGGATTTCATACGTTAACCTTTAGAGGGCGGGGATGGTCGATATATCGACCACCTGCCGGACCGGGGTCGTGAAATAAGTAATCCGTTGATGTTAGATACAAATTTTGGGTTAACTAAAAAGTCGATTTGTACCAAAATTTTCCCGTCCTCTAAAGGTTAATGTCATTCCTTGCGAAAATAGGATTCATAGTGAACGGAAGCGGACTGAAAGAAGCATTCTGTGTAATATACGCTGAAAATTCAGCTGAAAAAGCATTTGTAGGGCATGCCTATTCCAGAGCCATCAGAGCACATTTCCTTGTTCAAATAGCTTTAGCTACAATAATTTTTGAATCGCTTGAATTAACAGAAGAAGAAAAAGTAATGTTTGATGCACTCTTGCTACATTTAGGCACGGAAAATTTTAAGGAAGATATGCAAAAAGAAGAATTTAGCCTGGAAGTTGGTATTATCTAGGGAAAAACGTCAACAGGTGTTGCATGAAGCCCACGAAGAACCAACCGCCGGTCATTTGGGACGTACCAAAACGTATGAACGAGTGGCCCTATATTATTATTGGCCTTCAATCTACAAAGATGTCGCTCAATATGTACACGACTGCGCAGTTGGCCCCTGCTGGTTTGATGGGACAAAGAGCGATTCCGCGTCCGTGGGAAATTGTGGCTGGAGACCTGATGGGTCCTTTTCCGCGAACGGCGCGGGGCTGCGAGTACCTGCTGGTGTTTCTGGATCAATTTACTCGGTGGATAGAGTGTATTCTGATTCGTAAGGCGGATGGTGGCACGATTAAACGAGAGTTAAACGAAAAGATTTTTCTCAGATTTGGCGTGCAAGAAGTATTTCATTCGGACAATGGTACGGAATTTAGAAACAAAATCATGGATAGTTTCTTAGATGAGCATGGAGTAACCCACGCGACGATTCCTCCATATCGTGCGCAGGCCAATTCTGTGGAGCGGTTGAATCGCACGTTGAAGACAATGATTATGACCTTCATTGAAGAAAGGCATAACACGTGGGATGTGGATATTCCGGAATTAATGTTCGCCTATAACATCGCTGTACAGGAATCAACTGGACTGAGCCCGGCGTTCCTCAATATGGGGAGACACCCGCTTCCGCCTAGAACTTTTCGGCGTGAAGTAGAACGTGCGAATGCGGAAGAAGAGGAAGCAGCAGCTTTGCGAAGATGGAATGAGCGCATGATAAAGATGACGGAGGTATGCGAATATGCCAAGGGAAAAGTGACAAATGCTAAAGAGCGACAGGCTGGATATTATAATTCCAAGCGTCGAGAGGTCACGTATAAGCTTGGCGATAAAGTCTGGAGGCGAAATCGCATACTATCCTCTGCGGCGCAAGGCATTGTAGCAAAGCTGGCCCCGAAGTATACAGGACCATATGTCATTACGGCAAAATTGGGGTCAAATGTTTTCGAATTGACGATGAAAACGAATTCCGATGAAAACGGAAGGAAGATTGAGAAGGTGCACGTAGTGGACTTAAAACCCTTTCATTCTACAGAAGATCCAGAGAGTGAAGTTGATGAAGATGCTTCGAAGGACAGCGAGGGAAACATGAACTCCGAGATTCTGGCGAGATCAGCGCCGAGACATAATAATGTTACGCGAGGTAGGCCACGAAAAAATTTCTTGAAAATTCTTGAATTTATGCAGTTTTTGAACTCATTTAATTATTTAATCAAAAAATTTTAATTCATGCAACTCTTTACACCATAATGGCATCAATTACCCACAATTTAAGACCAATTACATCAAAATTGATGAATCCGTTGGACCTGTAGGTTACACAAAAGCCAAATTTTTGAAACCGACATAACTTAAGATAAAATGGGCGTAGAGACTTCTACTATAGCTCATTTTATCAGGAAATGCATATACTTCTACAATATTATCTACTAATTTTACTAATAGTTATAATTTTTTTTGTTTTAGGCGATTTAAGTGACAAAATTTTATAGGGGTATACCCCCCTTAAAAAGTGTTTGGATGAAATAGAGAAAGAAAAAAAGGAGGAAAGTCAAGGAAAATGGGAGACAGATAGAAAAATTTGTTGGAAAAATGGTAATCAAGAAAAAAACGAAAGAGAAAGTATAAGAAGGGAGGGTGGTCAAATAGTGGAATAATTGTTTAATAGATGGAAAGAGAAAGATATAGAAAGTAGGAAAGCAAAAATAGATATATCGAAAAGTTGCGTTAGGTATAAGATAATAATGACTGAAAATGCTCCCGAATCTTTAACCAAAGTTTTAAAAGGGTGAGAAAGAAGTATTATAGCAAGATTTAGGGTAGGAAATGAGGAAAGAGCAAATGAATATTGGAAGAGTGAATGCGATAAAGTATGTAGAGTATGTAAGAATAAGAAGGAAACAATGGAACATGTTCTGAAAGAAGAAAGGATTAGAAAAGGAGGTGGAGGTGACGGAAATATTAAATGAAGATGCTAGGGGATTATTGGTATTAAAAGAAATAATAAGGTTAAGAAAAACAGAAATTCAATGAAGAATAAAGTAAGGAATGTAAATATTGTAAAATGCGTTGAAACATGTATTGTAAGCATAAGAAGTCCTAAGCCGACAGGTACAGGATACTGTATTAATAAATAAATAAATAAAATAAAAAAATATATTATAATTTTACCCGATAAATAAGAGTGACTTTATTTTATTGAATTCAACGTCACATCCCTTCCCCGAAATCACTCTGGTATACTGAAGACTAAATGGTTCGCAGGTAAGACCTCTCTGGCATGCTCATCATCAGCAAGACGCTCGACGAAGGAGGGTGAGTAGTCCATACCTGACTCGAAACCTCCCGATATCATATCTCTGGGTCCACCACCAGCCCCCTCATAAGCGAGCGCATAAGACGGGGTCCAACTGTGTCCTTCACAAGGGAGGAAAGGACAGTAGCAAGGATAGCAAGCAAATCTTCATTTGCCTTGTCTAGAGGACCATTATTGACCGACTACTGGTTATGAAGATTAAGAGTAGACTCTGCTGAGATTAGAAAGATAAATAACTATTGTAAAGTGTACTGGTCTCTTTGGTTATAATTAACTGTCATCCTTGACAGTTTAATTCAAACAATATATTTATTTAAGAACTTACGTTTAATTGAACTTTACTTATCCTAATTGTATTTTTAAGAATATCGATGGACGCAACTATGGTGTTTCTTTTTGGAATTTATCCGATGTAAGTTAATTGATATAAATCAATACACTTTATTTATATAAATAAAGAATGTACTATTTTAGTTCAATTTACAGATTTTTTAACTTATGTCACTAAAGTTGGATTAGAAATAAATGACCTTAAGCATCTGGTGGGACATAATACTAATAATTATTTGTTTTCTTGCTATATAGCTTCAATTTTTCAAGCGATGGTGCTACTGAATAGTATCACCTGATTGTTCTATGAATTAGTACTTGAGGCACAACCACCTTTTCATCATCCAGCTCTTTTATCCCAATCTTCAAGGATGCTGTATCTTAAGGATGGACTGCATTTCAAATCTAGTCAAGTTTATCTCCATACATGACTGTTCTCATACTTAGATTAGCGTTCTAATAGTTTTTACACTGTTATTTTGAAAAGAACCGCTCCTAAAAAAAATGTTTAGTAGAGAAAAGTTTTGATTCTTTGTACTCTACAACTTTTATATTTAATACTTTTATGAGAAATTAATATTTTTATTGTTAAAGGCCAAAAAAGGTCAATTCTAGCTAATATGAAGCATTTTAAATTGTTTTTCTATTGTTATCATGAAAGGATCTGCTATTACAAAAAAGTTTATATGAGAGGAAAGTTTTTTTAAGTTCTACAATTTTTACATGTAACACTTTTATGACAAATTGATAGTATTATTGTTGAAGACCAAAAAAAGTCATTTTTGTCTAATTTTAAGCGATTTAATTTTCATTTTTGTTTTGAAAAGAATCACTCCAAGCAAAAAATGTTAAATAGAACAAAGTTTTGTTTTTTTGTGCTCTACAAGTTTTATAGGTAACACATTAATAAGAAATTAATATTTCTAATGTTAAAGCATAAAAAGGGATCATTTTTAGCTAATTTAAGTATGTTTGATCGTTTTTCTACTGTTATTTTGAAACGAATGGCTCCCCGTAAACAATGTTTAACAGAGAAAAGTTTTATTTTTTTGTGCTCTAGAACTTTTATATTTAATACTTTTATGAGAAATTAATATATTCAATGTTCATTCAAAAAGAGGTCTTTTTAGCATTTTCCGCCGTTTTACCACTGATATCTTCGAAGGAATTGATTTTAAAGAAAATTGTTCTTCGTCTATTTATATTTTAAGGCTCAAAATTTAATTTTATTTCATATCGTCCATAACTATTGAATGAAAAGAGCTAGTAAACTCGTTCTAAAATGCAAATGAAAGCTTTTTATTTTTACCAACCACGATTTAACATATATTTAGATAAAATGGGCCTTAACTTAGCATTTTACAAAACTCTGAGTCTCGGATCTTATATTTTCAATCAGAGAATGTCTCTCTGTAAAGTTTTATTAAAATCGGTTTCCCGGGACACTTTCTCTCCCTTTGTGAGTACGCGAAGTATGACTGAAGTATGACTGAAGTATGGATTTGGGCACTTTTAACAAGAGTGTGCAAAACAATTGCTTTGCCTACTAAGTGCGTAAATCTTTTAACGCCCGATATTTCAAAAACTATCCATTTTTGGATTTGGCGCATATTAAAATTTTTTATTAAAATGTTAGCAACTATATTATACTTCTTTTCTGTCGATGTAATATGTACCGTAAACTCATTTTACAGCCTATGACAAAATGACTCATAATATACTATAACATACAACATAACTTTCTGATTCAATAGTTGAATGGGCACGACATTCGAAAATAGATAGTTTCCGAAATCTTTGGCATTGAAGTTACATTTTCCGAAAGCTTCAACTACTTCGAGTAAAACCAATGTCAACAATGATTCAGCGGGGTCTTCAAACTTCCGGTTGAGTACTTAAAAAATAAATTCAAGATAATATTACAATTGAATAACGATATAAATATTATAAACGGAAATGGAAAAGATAATTCTGTAAATAATATATTACAAATATTACTGCTATTTAATATTACTGTTACATTTATACGTACGAACTCTTGATGTCACTGGCATATAATGATGACCGCAGTAATGTATCTTTTTTTTCTTCGGATCATAAAGTTTAAAAAATAATAGTACATCAGTATCTTTGTCAAATGATGGCAACGCCGCCATTCCTGAATCTGGAGATACTAATTCAACAAAAACATTCCAAGGATTACCATTTTCAGCACAATCTGTTATTGGTTTTTGCAGATCAGTTTCGAGTTCAATTAAAGTCGGTCTGCATGTTTGATTGGATCTTAAACTAAAAGGCCAAACTCGCATATGTTCGATGGGATATTTCTGAAAAAATTAGTATCATGAGCATAAGAGCTAGTGTTACTACAATAAATTTAACCTAATTAGCACTCCCAAAGAGAAAGCTTTGTTTTACAACAGAAAAATATTTAACAAAATGTGTTAAGATTTTCTAAAATTTTGTTTCAAGTTTACTGCGACTTAACTCTCATACAAAAATTTCTAGCATATAATACCTATATGTAGCAACTGACTTTATACCTTGGTAGAATGTGTCAAAATTATGCAGTTAAAATTGTAAGTATTGTAACGAGGTTCTCTGTGGGGTAAAACCGACGTACTCTCCCCCAGGAGGGGTATGTCGCACTCTGCGGTAATTACCCCGGGGGGTATCATATACGCCCGACGGCAGCTCGCGATTTGTTATTAACGTGAGAACTCCGTGCTCTCATTTTCACGTATGCGTGTGCCTATGTGTGCGCGTACCACACAGCACGCGCACCGCCAGCTCTCCTTGCAGGGTTCAGCTGCGCTCAGTATATAAGTTGTAGAGGCCGATTCTCTGACCAACTACAGCTCTCGCGGAGAGTGAGGGTAATCGGGGTTTAGACTAAGCGAAGCACAAATAACTGAATTTATAAAGTGACGTTTATTCGTCTGTAAAAGTAAATATAATAGCACGCGAATATGTTAGTGTGTGCACGCCGGTGGTACCATTAAACGCGCACACTGCATTTGAATTTAAACGCAGATACAATGATTCGCATCGCAAGCGTGTCGCGCGCTTGAATATATTACTCAAATATTATATTTATTCGAGCAGTAATACAGCTGCTCGAATAACATCTACTTTGTCGCGCGTACAGCTTGGCTATACAAAGAATGCACCACGTAACTCGAAATAAACACGCCGATGCGTGTATACTCTCGCGACCTATCCTTTATGCGCAGTGCTATGCCGGCGCATACTGACCTCGCAACAGAGAGACAATGAGACAGAGAGATAGATAGATAGATAGATATTTGTTTATTTGCATATAAAAACAAAATTGATTGATAACAATATAGTTATTGTTTTACAGTATATAAAAGACAGTCTTCATTTTTCACTAATCTACATAAATATTGCACTTAATTACTATCTATGATATCACAGCATAAGTTAAAAATTTATTACAAAAAATCAATCTTACACATAAATCAGTCTTAAAAATATTTAACAGGTAATATCACAGAGCGTCTTATCTTAAAATACAAACAAACAAGGTAAATCAAGCGGTCTATATCTATCGGTTAATTGTATTCTAAAATTTAAACATTCACTCATTGCACACGTGCACCCACTCATGCTAATCAATACACTCACATAATTAAACACGATGTATAGGAGATAAAAGAAAATAAATTAACATAAAGGAAACCCATCTGTTTGTCCCTTGTGTGGGTGTAAGTCTATATATTTGGTGCACTAAGACCACAGGCTTTGTCTCTGGATGTCTCTCGAGGAGGTGTTTCAGGATCGCCCCCTTAAATCCGCACAAAGATGAAAGGTTGTGCAGATTTAGTGGGAGAGAGTTCCAATAGCGCGCACATTTGACCTGGAAAGATCTCATATCAGCTTCCATGCGCACTCTTGGCACCGAGAGTTCTTGTGCATCACCCCTGCTAGTGCACCTGGACAGGTGTTTACTGAAAAGTGTCACTAAATAACTTGGTTCATTAAGTCGAAGGATTTTATACATAAGGTTGGCGGCAAAATACATCCTTCGACTGTCAACGCGCACCTAGCCCAACTGCTTTCTATAGAGGGTGATGTGCTCATCCCTTCTAACACCATATATAAATCGTACACATGTGTTGTTCACACTCTGCAAACGTATTATTTGCTCGTCGGACGCGTCAAGACACACTGCAGCACAGTAGTCAAGTTGAGGTAACACTAGAGCCTCAACCAGTCTTCTGCGCATAGTCTCGGCAACGAAGATAGACCCTAATAGAAGCACAGACTCCCATGCAAAAGTGAAGCTACCCCAGCGTAGTTATTACTCCATAAGGCAGGTGGCGCACCAAGTTAACTCCCGTATTAGCGAGCGTGCTTTCCCTGACGGGCTCGGGTTCGCGCCCGATACCGGACAATTTTTTTTTCACTTTTTTTTACTTTTTATGTTCAATCTTTTTTTCTACAATTTCTTTGTACATATTAATTATTTTTTAAATAATTGTACCACTACAGAATCACAAAAATAAAGAAAAATATGTTTTAAAGTATATAATCTTTAATGTTCATTGAAATAAATATAAATTATATAAATTTCATTAATATAAATTATAAGTTCATTAATATAAATTATAAATATTTTATGACATTTGTAAGTGTTAAATAGCTTGCAAGTTCGATAAATGCAATGAAAATTTAGTCAGTTTTATTATTTTAATAAGTTATTGACACTTACTTTTTTACTAATTTATCTTTATATATGTATTAGGTGTACAACTTTGCTTCCGCCGTTTTTCGATAGATGGCTGCAGCGGTAAGTGCCGGTTGAAATAGGCAGGTCAAAAATTTCATACAGTAAGCTTAGACATCTGTCAACATAACGATAGCAGCACATTAGTGAATTTGTGTTTGCGTCAAAAGTGTATTCTC
>UELU01141399.1:0-38954 GCA_900490025.1 Megastigmus dorsalis
CAGCAGCAGCAGCAGCAGCAGCGAGGGGATCGATCCGCGGGCCTGGCAGACGCATACGCAAGGGGGAGCGAGAGAAAGAGAGATAGAGATAGAGATAGAGAGAGAGAGAGAGGGAGGAGACTGGCGCGTTGATGGGGGAGAAAGAGCGAGCGAGACATATAGAGAATAAGAGACACTCCCTTTTCCCTGCACTCGGCTATACAGACTACAGACTGTCGACCCTAATATATATATGTGTGTGTGTGTGTGTGTTTGTGTGTGTGTGTGCGCGTGTACCATTTGGCGGGCGCGTCACTGCTATACCGATGCACGCGCGTGACGCTTAGCCTTTTGTCCGACTGCACTCGTGAGTCGTGTCTATATATTCCTCGGCTCTTCTGCTGCTGCTGCAGAGTTCGCACCCTCCTCCCGCGGTGCGTGGGTCGGCCGGCTCTTTTCGCGGTCTCTCTGCGATGACGCGTTAGGATAAGGAGGGGAGCTCGTGCCGGCGGCGCGGGTTTTCTGAAATCAAGGGCGACAAGCTGCTGCCACCGAGGCAAACTCTCATACTTATATATATATATATATGAGCGATGCTGGACGCGTGCAGAGATATAGGTATACACCCGCGATATTGGACGCACGAGAGCGCTTGAATTAGAACGCGCGGCTTGATGCGTTTGCGGGGGAGGGGGAAGCATATATACGTGCGTTATACTTATGCAACGTTCGTTTTAACTGCTTTTTTGACTTCTTGATGCTTCGCTTTGTGTTGGGAAGGGGATTTGAGTCTTTATTATCGGGAATTGTATATGTTCCTCCGGTTGAATATTTTTGGCTTATTAAATATGCGGTTAAGTAGACGTTATAGAGATTTGAGAAATGAGTGGAAAATTGTATGTGACTTTTTATAAATATGTATATAAATAAATGTCATTGTACATTGTTTACCAATTCGATCGAGCTAACTGTAAAATAAGGAATTATGTTTATTTTTCTACGTATTCTAATATACAAAAGAATCTAATTAACTCCAGAACATCAAATTACACGTTCAATTGTGAAAAAAACAAAGCCAAACTTAATGTCTTATTTGTACCGTCAATGGAACAAAAGTAACACCTTCCTAGCGCAATACTAGTAAATTGTCGATAAAACCGAAGTATAAATGTTTTTATTTCTTAAACCTTCGCACAGATTACTCGAACAACAAAGAACTATCGTAAAAATCAAATGTCTTAATTGCTGTTCAAAAAAATTCGTCTAAATCAGATATTACTAAATTGCAAAACTTGTGAAAGCTATAAAGGAATATAATAAAGTGCAAGCTTAATGAGAAAAATAAAAATGCGCGCGAAACCAAGATTTAATAATCCAGTTACCAGCAAAAGTTTTCGCATGGTACTCACTTGACGTAATTCACCTTACATACTCATTCGAAACAAAAGACTACTATTAGGGCTTATATGTATAAGTTTCGGTTTCCCTCAATTTGATAAAAAACAATAAGCTACCTCACACTTCGCTCAAAGAGCACGTCGTGTTATCTCGATAAGTCTATAATACAAAAAGCAACGAAAATTGAAGTGCTATAATACGGAATTTCACCAGATGCCATATATACGAACTCGAGAGAAGGAATGTATAGGTATACCTAAATATACACGTCACGCATCGAGGACCGCCTACTCGCACATTAATTAGCTCAACGTGTTAACCAAATTAAGGCGACGCACATTATCGACGACTGACAACTTCCGCACTATTGAGTCATTGAGTCTTAGGTTCGTTAGGCGGTTCGTATACCATTTAACGGATAAGTCTCTTTTCTCAAACAGATTTTTTATTTGGATATTGGCCCTGAATTTATTTGTGATATATGCTACGTCAACGGCTAAAAAAGCATTTTTTTAAAAACGCCCTACACTTTTGTCGCTTCGGAACGCCGACAGCAGGACGCGCGACGAGGCACACGCGATGGTTGCTCGCTTGTCAGTTATATGTATATATATATATATATACTCCGCTGCATCTGCGGCGCGCGTCTTTTCTCTCTTATATCGCCGGAATCGCGCGGCTTTCCGTAAATCATCCCTGGTAAGAAATTAATGGGGTTTGTTGCCATATAATGGCGACGTTCATTATATATGGCCACATTATGCTGAAAAATATGGCCATAATTATGGTTACTAAATAAAATGATTTTGAATTGAGGATTTTATTATAAGAAAATAGTTTAACTTAAATGTATTTAAAAAAGGTATGCGACTGTAAAGTAATCCCTTTCCCAATAATTTCACCTATATTGTTTCAAATAAATTCTTTTAACCAAATATATTTTATTGAACTTCTACATAAAATTAGTATATCGTAGCTCATGTTATCTTATAATCGAATAATTTTTTTATTTATTAATATATTGACGAAAATAATGTGTATATCTACTGTGAATATTGCGCAATACCAAAATTACACATCAGTTCGGCAAGGGTAAAAGCTTATCTAACTCAGCTTATTCGTCATGTCAATTCGCAAAGGTCAGATTGTTACGGCCGATACCCCCGGCTAAACGAATTATATCTCGTAAGGCTTGATCTCGTTATCGCGCATATACAAAGCGTGTAATGTATACATACAGATTTTCGACGCTTCACCAAATGACTCACAAATCCAGCCTCGTAAATACCTTTATGGTTCCCGGTATGTTTGCCTTCTAACTATCCAGACTCGTGTGCCTTCGGAGTAAAATTGTTTTCCTGCTCGCGTTACCCTCCTTTTCAGACTGCAATCATTTCTTTTTTCCACTACCTCTATATGCGTTTATTTTCTCGTGGGATCAATTTAACAACCATATTCTCGGAGATTTAATTTAAAAAAATAGTTCGACAAATTACATTTTCAGACGGCATTATTTTGTTGCGCTTTGTAAAAATCGGTGCTCGTATTTCGGTAGAAATAAATGATTTTCTAAAACTGAAAAATGTAAAGTTGACAAAATCTTTTTGAAAATAGAAACAAGAAGTTGTTCTTTTTATATTAACAATTGCTTTAAAACAATTTTAAAATTGATGAAAGTTGAAAAATTTTAATATATTTTTGTGGCAACAGCTGCATTAATGGCCCGTACGTTTACAAATCGTAAACTCACTTAGAATAGAGTAGAGTTCGAAGAAACAAAGTGACGAAGGTAGCGAATGTGCTGAAGAAGAATAGAAGCTCTATAAATTGCATCCAATTTACTTTTGGATATAAATAAGAAATAATTTTAAGTTACGTCAACACTTTTAACACTTTATAAAATGCAACTTGTATAACAATTTTTTCATTGCTTGTCGCTCTAATTGGCTTGCTGTGAATCAGCAAATAACAATTGCTTGATAAAAATGAACAATAAACTATAACGTTAGATAATTAGTTTCTTTTAAGCAAAAATATCATGGGTTTGAAATCTACCAATCATGTATTATTAATGTTCCTAATTCTAAATAATAAAAATAATTTCTATTTTTGATCGTAATATTCTTAAATAAATATTGTAGATATAGGGCAGCTCTATACATATATATTACATAACTTATATAGAAAAGTAGTTCATGTATACCGCTACCCAAGATTAAATTGTCACTCGTTTTATATTAGCTTTCAGAAGCAGGTTTATTCTAACGTATATAATTTTAATCTTGTTAAGCCATAAGCCCATGCTCCATTGTCTTATTTTCAAGGAAAAAGTTAAATATATATTTTACTATTATTATGTTTAAACTTAAATTACTCAACTTCTCTCTAGTTGGAATGAACACTTGTAAAAAGACTCATTATCCTTTATTTATGGTGTCATAGGGCTCATTTCTAACTGTTGAGAAGAATTTCGTTTTTTTTTTGTTTTATAAAGTCAATATTTTTCCATGATGATAAGTATATACAAAATTATATTAATACTCCGAAAAATTCAGATAAATTTTAATGGTTTCGAGTTAAAATGAAATATGATAATACTATCATTTATAATGTGTTATAGTGGTAAGGAAATGTCTTAATAAATAACACGCAAATAATCTGAATTTCGTCGAAGGGTTCAGATACAATTAGTTTAATCAATGCCTTGGGTTCATGAAAGCAGAGGCATTTTTGGTCGTTAACACAATCGATATAAATATAAGATTGAAAATGAAAGTCGCTGCATCAGTAGTGAAGTAGGAGAAGAGTATATAATACAAGTTATGGGTATAGAGGTGTAATAGTTACGCTTACCTTGACTTGCTTGAGCGCCTCTTCGGGAGGCAGATTGGCGACGCTACCCATTTGGGTGTCGACCCAGGCCTTAACCGCGGCACTCGAGTCCCTGTACTGCTGCCAGAGTCTGACCGCGTGCTGGTACTTGGTGCAGAGTGCACCCAACTCGGACCTCGTGTCCTCCCAGGCCTGCACAGCTTCATTTACCACGGCATCGACGCGCTCGCTCACCTCGGCGGCGCAGGACTCGCGCAGCGGCTCGGCCGCCAATCGCAATTCGCTTATCAGGACCTCGCGCGCCACGAAGTCTCCGTTCAAGCCCTGCAACAAACATTTATTATTGCGCTTTGCCTTACCCCCTTCTTTTTTCTTCTCTACACCTACATCTAACATTCTTGGTTTTCTCATAATTTCTTTTTATATATACCCTACAGTGTCCATTTATCGCAAATCTATATTTACTTGTGTATACCTAACTTCTTAAGCATTTAATTAATTGATCATCCGATGTTTTGTTGGCTTTAAATCTGAATACAAACCAGGTGAGTCTCGATTATGCGACACATAATAATAATCTTCCTATTTATTACCAATTAATACACATGGATTGAGATATTATATTGGGGTATATAGGTTTGAATATTTCATTGTCTGTGTAGCGAAAGTTGTATTGGAAATATTTGCGCGCAAGCTCAAAGCAAAATTCTGAGATTGGATCTAATACTATGGTTATATAAATAGTTCGTGCTCGACACGAGACGCGCGCACGTTTCTTCGGACCTATACGACTGCGACGCATGAATTCGGTCAGTGTGCTTAGTGAACTAATTCTGTTTCGCGTACTCGCGCGGGGTTCGTTAACCTGCGCGCGTCTGGATTTCTTAAACTCCTCTTTCATAACAAATGTACATGTAATACGATTTTATGCACCGATCGACCATTGGCAATTTCAGTCCGCTAATCGAAAGCAACACGATCGTCGTTCGATATTCTCAAGGTGAGCGGTCTACTAGTTTCATTGCTCTTTTAAAAAAACGTGTGGTGTTGTGTGTATGTTATATATAACTGTGATCGTCTCGAATCATTAGGATGCCGACTATACCAGCTAGTGTAATCGACATTATGCACAGTTTTAGCTTTTTATTAACTTAATTTTCATTAAATTAAAAATTATGCCAAACAAGATACATATGTATTTCGCATCTAAAGCGTATAAAACAAGTTGCATATTAAAAAAGAAATAAATTTTAAACATTATGATCGTTCATTTCAGCATTCAAATTTTAATGTTTGCAATATGTATAATGAAAATCAAATGATTCATATTTAAAAATTATAATACTATATTTCTGTATGTGTGTACTTAATAATGATGGGTTTTTTAAAATTTAGGAAGTGATGCACAAAATCTCAATTATACTTATGAATTTAACAGCCAAATGAAGGTCGTTGTTAGCAACACACGAATTAGTGATTTGGCATTTCATCCATAGCTGACAGTTATATCGCAAAACCAGGAAAACCATACAAAAGGCGCTAATCATTTTGAGTAAACAATTCATTTCAAACATATTTTTTGGTCATGCATGCATTATCTCCATTCTTAATGGTACGAAAGATTGTGAGAGCTACAAGAACGTTAATGAAGTAATTCTCACTTTTGCTACAGTTGATTGATTTAAGTTGTATATATATACTCGCTTAGTGTAAAGCCACATGGCTATCCACGTGTTATGTAGTTTACACAGCGCCATCGCTCCATTATAGGCCGCATCGTGTTCAATAAGCGCGCGGCACTTGTGACTTTCATTAATCGTGTCGCTCTTCCCAAACTAGATTACTCGAAATATTTATAGGCGTAATGCAATATCCAGTCTTAATCAATCGCTAATATTAGCATTAAATGAGGTGAAACCTATTACGCGAAGTTAAACCGAGTATTGCACAATATCGCGTGCATTTGCATGTAAATATTTCTATTGTTTGCATAATGTGTAACTTGGAACAGCTACTACTGTCCTACGCCCATTATGAATCTGTTACTCATTTCCTATGTATTCATTTATACCGCGCTGGTTTCGTAAATAACTATAAAAATATTTATTGTCTCATTTCGTTCTCTTACATCAACCGAAAGTTTAATCAATATACTTAAGTAAAGCTCATTGCAGAAAGTAGAAACTATAATTTTATAATGTATATTTCAGCCATTCCACACGGTATACTTGATATTAACCGTTGGACTATGCGAGGAGAGGTCATACGTCCAATTAGAGCTTAAATACTACTTCATATAGACTTGGGTTTAGAATGCGAACGACGGGAAATGGAGGGGAAGTTCAAAAGTCACTTTAGTACAGCATTGGGATAAAAGATCGAGACAATAGTATTCGTGGTAACGTAAAACAATCATTGCTTAGCTACTGACTGTCAACGATCTTTTGGAGCCAATGGAAATTGCTCGCAACTATATGAGCGAATGAATCGCGGGAAAAACGGCTTTTTATATGCAAGCCCCGCACGCTTCGCGCTTCCGGCACTATAAGATATTCGAACTGTAGTATAGTATATCCATTCATAAACTTAGTTAGCATTCGAACAAAAGATAAGAAACATACTTAAACCGATCTATTTTGACAGCTATTAGATTTTTAATTGTTCTGTGACGTTAGTCTATAAAAACATTGGTTAAATGTTCCTAAAGTTATAAACTGAATAATATTGACATGTTCTTTCACCAATTTTTAATGTGTAAAGAATTCCAGAAATAGATTCGTTTATATATTTTTACATCATTATCGTTCATTTATTTTACAAAGGATTAAAAGAAAATAGTAAACAAATATTTTTAAGTAAATATATGAAAATCGCTACAAATAGTTCGTTTATAAAATTTTTGCTCAAATTATTAAATATATTATGTAAATATCGCGTTCAAGAGTTCCCATCGCTAGGGACACACTTTTTATCATCCCGACACTTTCCTTGCTTTTGCTATCAACTCTTATCTCGGTTAAACGCGACGCCGCACCGCGTTAGGCATGCGTCTGCGAGTATATATATATGAGAAATCTCTTTCTCTCGACATCCAGTGGGAAAGATATGGTGCTGAACTCCAGCGATTGTGGAGCTACGACGAGTTTAGACGCTCGAGTCTACATAGTATACGGTGTAAATTATTTTGCGTGCAAGTTTTTTCGTTAAGTATAAATATTTTGACGGTACAAAACTAGTGTTTTCATTGAATTTTTTATACGTATAGTAAAGTCGTTTAATAAAGGTCCGAATAGCAGAATAAATTAACTGTGTAAGCCTCTTTGTCAGATACATCAACATCGAATGCCAGATATACATGAATATTTAAGTGAGCCGGACAATAGCCTAACGGTGTATAATATCCTTTTTAAATTGCAAAATACTCTTCTTTTCTTTTCACTTTCTCGATCTTTAGAATGCAACGTTTACGATATGAAATACAAATGTATCATTTCAATTGATAATATTGTTGTTATTCGAAGAGGCCATGCATCGCTTAAGAAATCGCGTAACTCCTATCGTTAATGTGATGTATTTTCTTTTGTAAGCATTTAAAACAATCGGCTTTATTTGTAAGCATAATCTTAGAAGTTTGCCCTTTTGTAAAACAATTAAACAATCATAAGAATCATCAATGATAATCATTAATCACAACAATTCGAAACACCGCAAGCTGTCAACCACATTCAAGATATAACTGCGTTTGGTTTGAAAAAACGGTTCTCCGACCCGCCTGCAAAAACTGCATACGGGCGCTCTTTCGAACATTCAAGTTTTTCATACGGATATGCGACAGGAAATGACACGCGGAAGCGAGTGACGCGCTTACGCATCGACGCGTCTTCCAGTATATTTCGTCGTTCTCTACCGGTCGCTCACATTATACATATACTTTTCGCATTATCTATCAATGACCCTCGTGCGCACTTGCGCTTACCTTGGAACTATTTATTCCAGTGCTCTATGTATCAAGAATACGACTGTGGTTATTATTTTTGCACCGGCGCGGCGCATCGGTGAAATGACATTTTTAAATCATTTATATATTTTGTTCATGAATTTACCGGGTTTGGGGTTATCTACCTCGATAAAGATTCAAATGTATGTTTACGTTCTGTTTCGACTGAACTTCTTCGAATGCTAAGTAGGTACATACAAATGAACAAATAAATTAGATTATATTTAATCTCTCGAAAAGAAATATCATCGAGCAATTAAAGACGCGAATCGTTCAATAAGAAACTGCGAATCTAAAATAGCGATGGAAAATTTATAAGAGTCATATTATATATATGAATTAAAAATAAGTGCTCATTTTAAAATTGTGTTAAAGATGTACCATTTTAATTTATATTCTATGAGATTGAATCATTGATTCACTTTTGCTGTGCGGTTACGTACAGTAGTCGAACGCGCGGAGCATTTGTAATTGTTGTTATGCGCGTATCGCGACATAACCGACTATAATCGTAAGTTAATCGCTCGCACTACTTACAGGTATAACTGAGGCGATGCACAACATTTTTGGATATAATTTACCTTTCACACCGCGTCGCTATATTTACTTCGGCCCACCATGCGGGAAATGAACAAAGTAACCGATCCGCTTCAAATGCACACTCACAAACACTTATTGGCTCGGGCAATTTGCATAAAATATAGATCATAACTGGGAGGCACGCACGAACGTACACGTGTAAATTACCATAAGCGGCACAGCGCGCGCGCACACACACAAGCTCCGCAATAGTCGAGGTGCAAAATTTATGATTTTTCGTTTCGGCTCAACTCGTACTATATAAGTATTACACCGCGGGTACATTGACACACTGACTTTTACAGTTTTACGCGCGCTCGATCGCAAAACACGAACTTTTCCGGTCACATGTTCGACCAACGGCGGCGCGCTCGTATACCGATCGATCGTGCGCGGTATACCATACGACGAGCTGCTGCTGCTGCTGCTACTTCGCTGGCGAAGTCTCGCACTCGACTGATTAGGCGCGAACGAACCGAACCGACGCTCCTCTCACTCTCTCTCTCTCTCTCTCTCTCTCTCTCTCTCCCTCTCTGTGTGTATATAACTGTGCAAGACACTAGCGAGCTTCTCGTGCCGTATCTATAGGTACCAGAGAGAGAGAGAGAGGCAGAGAAGATATCGGTCGAAGCTTGCGAGGCCTTTAGGCATGCGCTGGATGAGGCTCAAACTTGGATAATCGCGGTCGTTGTATATATATACGGGAGCCAAGTCATGAAGCGAGCTTTACGAGCGCTACGCGGCCGGCAACCGATGACGCCTTTATTTTCGTTGTAGACTTTTGAATCATCCCGCCTGCCGCGGTGGATATGCTCTGTGTTTTTAAGGTTAACGTATATAAACGGCCAAGTTAGCCGGCACTGGGTAGTGGCTGATTTATGGGGAAATGGTTATTAGCGCGGCCTGGCAAGGTCGTTAAATTCAGATAAAGAAAGAGCGCGCCGAGATGATGTGATATTTATAGAGTTTGAAGATTGTCCATTTATATGTATTTTTTAGTTATTTTTTTTTTTGTTTGAGTTTCGCGACTGTGGTTGATTGTTGAATTTTTCAATTATATTAAGATTGCATTGTATGAATTGCGGCATACTTTTAATTTTATTTATTTGATTTTGGAAAAATGAATTTACAAAATTTTTTCACCCTTCAACATTTTAATTTTTCTAATTTATATTAATTTTTGTATTTAGTTTGATTAAAATTAACAAGTGTTACGAGAATTAAGATTGAATTAAATACAACAGTCGCAAAAAGTAATTGTGCATAATATAGGTATGAATCAAGTAAATTATAATAGCAAATAAAACTGTAGTACAAATTCAAGTTGCTACTATTGCAAATTATTATATTGTGAATATAACGAGAAAATATAAAAACAAAGATTGGAAATAAAGTATTATCACCATTAGCATCAGTATGAAGTCCTTGTATGATTTATTCAATTAACATAACATTATATTTTAAAAATTAAAATATAAAATATTAATAATATCTGTATTTGAAATTACTATTTTAAATAAAAATTTTTCTCGAATTTATAACGTTTGTTAACAATTGATTTTCCCTTGTAAATTTGTTATTTCTAGATTTGCCTACGTTATAATGTTCGCATCATGTACGGATTTTTTTTTTAAATGCACACTAATTGTTTCAGTTTTTAAAGAACTGTGTAACTATGATCACTAAATAGCTTCGAATCATAAATCATATTCATTTTATTGTAATACCTATAGGTAAGTATCTGCAGACTGTTTGGGTGAAAAATTTCTCAATCTAAAAGCTGTGCAGCTATTTTTAAAACATGACTCGTTTTCTTCAAATATAAAAAAAAAAGGAAGTGCACTTTTATCTCGAGCGATATTTTACAAGGTTATAAGCGAACAAAATTCTTTGGAATTCGTCACTTGGACTGGTTTACTACATCATTTATTATATTCGACTGAATAAGGTTTAATATACAATGAACTTTATGACGAATTAAAGTAGAAAAATACGTTATTAGATGCTTTATGAAGTTTTTTATTGCCATCAATATTTATGAATAATATGCGGCTCGAAAAGGAAATTCATTTATGTATTGTTTATTTTTACTTGATAGTAATTTATTTAATAAATATACCACTCGATTCTGTTAAATTGTGAGCTACTTATAACTTTGAGTGCAATTGCTATTCTTGGTGAAAAGGCCTTGAATTGAATTAATAATCCTAAAAACGAAGATGTACATTGCTTATACCTAAGCAAATTTTTGAATATTTATAGTCTGCCTTCAACCGAAACCCATCGATGTTACATCTCTATGATATCACTTATAATTACTCTTGGTAATTTTTTTCTTTAATAATTCTTGAATTTAAGCGACTCTAATTTTTCTATTCCCGATATCGAAATAAATTTATTTCTTCTTTGATAGAAAGAAAGTATTATTTTTAAATTTTTTATTTCGTTAAACATTTTGAATGTTTTGCAGTGCTAAAATATATTGCACGCAATGCTTTATTTATGAGACATGAATGTTTGAACGAGCTCAGATATAGTACCACGATAAATGAAGTATAAATAAATCTCAAGCGCGCATCAGACATCGAATCGTGGTCCACCCAGGAAAAAACCCGTATTTAAATGTTCGCTCTATAAACATCTATGCACGCATCCCTCCCAAGAAAACCAAGAAAAACAAACGTCGCACGATGTATACGTTAGTAAGATACTCTGCAGAAATAGGGCTTACCTCGAGTCTCTCGGTAGCCTTGAGCAGTCTCTCGTAATCCACGGTGCCCTGGACAGTCAACAACTCCATCATGTAGTCGGCTTCCTGCACGGACTGCTGCACCATCTCGAGCTGCTTCTCGAACCTCCTCCACAATCCCAATCTGCTCCTCAAGAGTCCCAGTAGCTTGACGCATCTCGACTCGAGCTTCTCGTGCCTGTCCTGCAATCCAGAAATGTCGCGCTCGACGCCCACCGGCGACACGGAGACGCGCATACTCGTCGGCAGCGTGTGGAGCATCTGCCTCAGGCCCATGATCTCCTGCCAGAGCTGGCCCAGCTCGTCGCCAACCGACTGGCAACGCTCGACCGCCGCCGCCACGATGTCGCTGCTCTGACGCTCGCTGCCCTCGCACTGGTCCAGGACCAGAGAGTGACGCTCGTGCGCCTTGCGAATCCGGCCGATGCCCCGCTTCAGGGCTTGAAGGCGCTCGCGCAGAAGTTGCGCCGCGTCGAGCTCCTCGGCGAGTTGGCTCTCGAGGTGGCGGGCTCTCGATAACAGAATCCCTACGCGTTCGCTCTCGGCGGCCGGTAGTAAGCCCAGCCTTCCTAACTCGTCCTGGCAAATTTCAAGATTTTGTTTTTGTTACTTTGCTACACTCGATACTTCGTACCTTTGAAGTAATCCAATGGCTGAATCGTGTATGAATACCTGTATTAAGCAGACGCGTTCGAATAGAACCGAGAGCCGTTCGACGTAAAGTTCTAATTCTTCTTCGGTTTTCATGACCCCGTGGAATTCGTCGATGGTGATTCTGAGCTCGTTCAATTCTCTCTCGAGTATGTTTAGTTTTTCGTTGGACGGCACGTCTTCCGACGATATGTTATTTCGTACGGCATCCTGAATGCCCCTGAGCTTTTCCGTCACGCTATTCCAGCGTTTCTGCATTTGTCCGTGGAATTGTCGCTGCAGCATCTCGTCGGATAATGGAACAATGCGAAGAGCTTGCTCGAAACAATGATTTGCTTCCTTGCGCATGTTGTTGTGAACTTCGTATTGAGCTTTGAGTTCCTGCAACGTAAAAGTATTTTTACTCGAAACGTTTTTATCCAAGTCATGAAAACTGTATTTTAAGGGGGATAACATTGTATTATCTTTTCATAAACAAGTATATTTTATTATATATTTTGTGATCGTAATAGATTTCTTAATTAATAAAGTGTAATTACTTGTAAGTGCTTAAAAAAAAATCAAAATGAATTTAAAAAAGATATGATGTAAATTTTTTATATCGTATAAATATAGTATTAATTAATACATGACAAAGCATTGGATAGTAACTTACCCAAAATTGTCTCATGTGTCCACCGGAAGGATCGTTAACCATGGCAAGTTCTCTTTCAGCACGAGACATCCAATTTTCGAGTCTATTAACGAGCATTTCTTGATTACTCCAGCTTTCTCGGAAGGCTAACAAACGCCTCAGTGAAAAGTCTACATTTTCTTGAAGTTTAACGATCACGTCGAGCGCTTCTCCATAACGGTTATCCGGATCTTCGATGTTAATTAAGTTTTGCAGATTGTGTGCTAAATCAAATAATTGAAGAAGTCGTCCATGATGATTTGCTGTATCCAGTGACAAATTCTGTGAAAAAAGTAAAAAAAAAACATTACGTTATTATGGTGAATAATATTACTTACTGAAAATATCTAATTAAATCTCAAGTGCTATATGACATGAACTACTATTAAGTGTCAATATTAAATTATATCAATCATAATTATATAACAATTTTGCTGGTTTTTTTTTGTAATTTCTATCGTAACATACAGTTTTAAATGTATTAAAATATAAAAAAAAATATCTTCGTATACTCAACTATAATTTATCGTTAATTTTTTTAATAATATCCGAAATAAACAAGTCATTTTTAAATCATAATACAAAAAAGATTTTACCTGATAAAGGGAAATATACTGTTCATATTCCGTAGATGTAACATTTTTTAAGTCTGGAACCCGTTGGTGAGCAACTTGAAGCCACCCTTTCTCTTCTTTTATGCCTTGTTCTAACACCACCCATCTCGAGGCAGCCAGAGACATCTGTTGAGCTTTCGATGCTGCTTGATCTAACAATGCAATTGCTTTGCTGTGTAGTTCTTGATGGAATTCAGAATATTTAACTTTACTCTCAGAGTCTAGATTATCTTCAAGTGACTCTAAAATTGCTCTGCAATGGTTCAAGTTAACAAAGAATTTTCTATGTTTCTGCATTTCTTCTTGAAGATGAGCTAAGCTTACGACAGAAATAGGACTATCCAAAAGATTTTCTGCAATCTTAGTAATTTGAGCAAATTCATGTAAGGTTTGTTCATATTCTTCGGTAAGTTCTAATAACTCCAAAAGTTTTTCTCTTTCTGTGATAATTGTGTGCTCCATTAGTTGGATGGTTTCCTGAGCTAAATTTAAATCTTCAGGGATCTCTTTACCAGGATAATCTCGTAAAAGCTCTTTAGCCTTAATAAATAATTCGTTCGCTATCTGCATGTAATCACGATTTTTATTTTCTATCTTGTCCAATTCATCGAGTTTCAAAACTGTAGGCTCTTCACTTTCCATTAGATCTTCTAATTGAATTCTTAGTTCCTCGACAAGCCTATAAATGCAAAAGTCAATTAAACATAATATTTTTTTAGCTTTACACGAAAATATTGAGTATGTTTAAAAAAACACTTAAATATATCGATAATAATTTAACAAGTTTTATAGTCTTTCAACTAAATGAATTAAGTAATAATGAATATTTCCATTAAAATACTTACTTTGCAATATCATTAGTTCCATTCATGAAGTCATCCCATCTAGCTAATTCTGAAGTTAAATGAGATTCTCCATCTATAGCTACTTCCTCGATTGCTTTAGCTTGATTTTCCAGTGCTTGCACACATTCTTTAATTCGTTCACGTTCTTGTTGAGGATAGTTATTCTCTACGTCGCTCCAAAGTTTATCTAATTCTTTAATTTTCTTTTCTACGTGACTCACTTCATCTTTAAGCTCAACAAAGTTCTGCGTATCGGTGTACGATGGACCAGCAGGGCATTCTTTACCCAAGAAAATTCTAGACTCGATAGTTTCTAACCAAGTTGATATTGTTTCTACTACTGTGATAAATGTTTCTTCGATAATAACAATATTCCTTTCTTCAACAGCAGTTTTTAATGCTGTTAAATTTTTATGCACTTCTGATTCCTTTTCTTCAAAAGATTTTTCGTTTTCTAAGTTTTCTAAGGCTGAGATATGCAATATGTTTGAAAGATGTGACGGTTTTTCTGATTTTCTCGCATCTTTAATCTTTTCTAACATTAATTTCGTTGCTTCAGTTTTTTGGACAATACTATTTTGAGGAATATTGGAACTATGCGATTCTGCAGCAAGAAAATCAGTGGTGGTTTGATGCATTGAAGGAGAATGGATTGGATCAGAAGTATTTAATTTGGTTGATACGTGAGCTTCAAAAATATCATCAACGGGAGATCTTACATTTTCATTTTTCCCTAAAGTAAGATCCGCAATTGACAGAGAATCATCATTTGTGTCCAATGGTTGTGATTGAGTTAAACTGATTGATTGATCATCTTGACCCAATTGCTCTTGCAGTATTAAATCACTACTTCTTTTTGCGACATCTGAATAAGAAAGTTTTAAAGTTGAATCTTCGTCTGGAGTTTTGAGTGGTGGGCCAAATATCGCATCGAATTCGGATTTTTCATTAGTTTGAATCGGATCGCGAATTTCAACGGTTTTGTGCCTTTGACGTTTTCTTTTTTGACGTTTGGATTTCGATAACTCATCTTCAAATGATTCAGTCGTATCTTCAGTCGTGGTTATGTCTTGAGATACAGAATCAGGTGTAGTACTACCACATATTTCAACCGTAGCTTGAATTTGAATCTCAAATGAAGATTCAGGAGTAGAAGTAATATCTGGTGAAGTTATTTTGGTTTCGGACTCTAAATTAGGACTAATTGACGTGTATTGAGGAAGTTCTTCTTTTTCTTCTTTCTCTTGTGCTTTTACTAGAACAATATTTTCTTTCTCATACAATGGTAGAGTTTCTATTTCAACTATTTCAACAGTACTTTGATCTTCTTTTGCATCGTCACTTGTAATCTGCGGAACTTCATCTGCATTTTCTTGCAAGTTTAAAGACTCCATAGGCGCTTCAATGTTTTCTAAGAATATGGACTCCGAAACAGTGGAAATTTCTTTATCTGGTGATATTTTTTCTGTTGATAAGGGTGACTGCTCATCTAAATTCTGCTCGCTACTCTGAGGTTCATCAGCTACTACTTCTACATTAACTGATTCAAGTACTTTCGCATCGGAATTATCTTTTATTTCTTCGGGTTCTTCTGTAGATGGCAGATCAGCTTGTGAAGTCAATATCTCATGTTCTGGTAATACAACAACATTTATTTTTTCTTCAACAGCATTTAATTCAGTTGTTTGCGAACTTATTTCAGATGTATCTGGAACAATCTGAACACTTGTTTCAATAGTGGGTACAATTTCTTCTGTTTTAGTTTGAATTGAAAACTCAGAAGTTATTTTTTGTTCAGGTGTACTCGTCTGAGACTCTCCTTCACATAAAATTTTGGGTTCTTCAGTAATCGGTTGTACAGATGTTTCTTCTATTTTCAATGACTCTGGGCTTCCAACAGGACTCGTTTGAATCATAGTTTCTACAAGCTTTTCTGGAGTTGTTTGTATTTCAATTTCTTGAGTTTCAATTTCAGGTGTACTTGGTTTTGGTGTCGTTTGCGTCTCAATAGTCGAAAATGTAACAGCTTGAACTGCATTTGCATGCGCATCGATATCTTCCACTTGAGATATATTTGGTGAAGTGGCTCTATCAATTTGTGAAACTTTTTCAACAACATCTGTTTCATCAGGAGTTTGTGTTTGTATTCCGGTTTCTTCTAACGTTTTCGTATCAATAGGTAGAGGCGATGTTTGCTGCTCAGCATTAGTCAAATATTCAGTTGATGTTTGCACTTCGATCTCTTCTGTAAAAAAATATCATTTATAAGGAACAATTATATCTATGGTTATATTTATGTTAATATGTAATCTTTTTTAAACTACAATAAAAATGAATGAATTCTAACTATATTAATTTTATTAATGTATTAAAAATGTATTAAATAAATTTTAGACATAATATAATTAACCAACTATACCTGTTACTAAGTTGGTCTGAATAGGAGATGTTTGTACTTCTAGGTTTTCAACTTGAATGGTAATTGTCTGAGTGTCTGCTTCCAATAGAGGAATAGAAGGAATGGGAGTGGGAGCTGGATGTTTATCTTCTCTTGGTGTGGTTTGAAGGGAAATTTCTTCAGTTTGGATAATGTCAGGTGTTTTTGTTTGCACTGAAGAATCTTCAATATCTGGTTTCAAGCAAGTTTGCAAAGCAGTGTCAAGTCCAGGACGTGGAGAAGTTTGACTTTCAGTATGTATCTCATCTACTTTCAATGTTTGTATTTCACGTTCAAGTTTCATAATTTCTTCCGCTTCTGAAGACAATTCTGTTGGACTTACTAGATCTTTAGAAATTTGTGGAATTGTTTCTCCAACTGAAACATCACGAGTTTCAATTGCGGTTTGAGTATCTGCTTCGTTCATGATAACGTCACTTAATTCCTCAGCGGCCTCATCACTTCCGGCTACATTGACGTCTTCCTTCTTTCGCTTACGTTTTTTCGATGGCTTTTTGGTTGATTTAATTTCTTCACTTTCAACGCTTTGAACTTCATCTATTAGTTCTACCTCTTCAGCTGTACTCTTTGGTAACTCAACATTGTCATCCTTTAGTGCACGCGATTTTTGCTTCTTTTTCTTCTTTTTCTTTTTCTTTCCGGCATCAACCTCAAAATCAGGTGGCATTTCTTCAACAGTTGTTCTGTGATCTGCTTCATAGCCATCTCCTTCAAATATTTCATCTTTTTGAGCAGAGAAGGTATCTGATGATTCTGTAACTTCATAAACATCGGGTTGTGGTTGATCGGTTACGTGTTTAGATGAATCAGTGTGTGACACATCAATTTCAATTGAATCTGCTATAGTGGTAGTCACCGCAGAACCACTAGATTCTTCATCACTTACTTTATCTTGATCCTTTTTCTCTCTGTGCTTTTTCTTTTTCCTACTTTTTCTACTTATTAGAGCTTCTGTTTCACTTATTTCTGGTGTTTTTTGCAGATTTTCGGATTCTTTTATTGGTGGGATTGGTGGTGAAATTTCAGGTTCTACATTCTCAATTTGTGAATGCGAAACACTAGTTTGAATTATTTTATCGTTTATAGACTCGATAGTTTCTGTTGCAGCAGGCAATCTAATATTAACATTTTCTTCGGTTATACTTATTGTATGGTCTCCAGGCCTTTCAGTATGCGATTCTACAGAAACTAATGGGCCCTTATCTACGTCTTCATTATTTTGTATTGACAATGAAATATCCACTTTCTGTATAGTGCTAGGATGTTCAGATTTAATAACTTTAATACTGTCAAATTGTTTTCTTTCTTCTTCTAACATTTTCATAGTTTCTGACTTGACTGTAGCATTTTCTATATTTTCATTCGTGGGCTTACTTAGTTCCTTCTCTTTCTGTGGGATATCAGTAATAGCTGACTCGAAATTATCGTCAATGTCTACTGTGCCTCTATCAATAACGTCAGTGTGCTGTTCTACATCTACTGTGCTAGAGTCTAGTATAATATCGTGTGTTTCGAAAGATGTTCCTACGGGTGTATCTTCAAACTTACAACTAGCTTTTGTAATCGTTGGTATATCCTCGATGGTATTCGATTCTAAAGAAGACACATCCTTAGTTGTTGATTCGATTTCTTGCTCGATAGGTGTCTGTAAAACAGCAGATTTTTCAGAATCTATTAATTTTGTGCTTTCAATAGCCAGAGAACTTGGTTCCGGAATCGTTACCTCAATTGGTGAGTATTCAAATTCATATTTTTCTTTTAAATATGGTTTAGTTAGATCATTAATTACGTCAACTTTGCTTGCAGAAATGTCAGGCGAAAGGTCTTTTGTTTCAGATGCCTCATTACTTGGTAATTTAGTTTGTTCTTCGATAGTGTACGTCTTATCAGATTCTAAAGAATCTTCTGAAGTTGGCAAACTTTGTTTAGATTTTTTCTTCTTTGATTTTTTCGATTTCGGTTTCTCTTTCGACTCTAATATTTTTTCTTCGGGTTGTAATACTTCTATAGACTTCTCAATCGTAATGTTTTGAGGTGAAATATCTACCTTAGATGTTTCAGTAGACGCTTCTGCTTTTGCCACTTCCATCTTTAGTGGGCCTTGACTTTCATAATTTATATCGCCTCTTTCAAATGTTCCTTGATTTTCAGTTTTTATAACATTGATACTTATGTGTGGTATATCTTGCTCGTCAATTTCAACTTCTTCAGGTTCTTCAACTATTTCTTCACTTGTCACTTCTTTACCATCGATAATTGTAACTTTTCTAATTATGCGTCGCGTTTTTCTAATAACTTTTCTTGTTACTTGCTGAACTACTGCGTGTACCGTTGACGTTTTAGTGCGACACTCGGCACCCTCGACAAGAGCTTCGTCTACGTCTGGAGGCCTTAAAGATAATTCTTTGATATCCCCACCCGGTATTATACGCCGAGAATATTGCGGAGTACCTTCGTATTCTTCGACGTTTAACTGTTCACCTGGTGTTCCAGTCATAACTTTACCACCGTAAGTCTGTTTTGTCGCCATTTCTACTGTACCGTCCGCTTTATTTCGAGTTACCGTTACTTGCTGTCCTCTCATTGTAGCTTCGGAAAATGCTTGAACGACAGGTGCATTGTCGCCCAATGAGGTGGATAACTGCGAAACGTGTTGCTGCAGTGTTTGTCTGCTGGTAACGAGAGTTCTGCGTAGTTTACGAACAATGATTCTCTTTGTTCCATCACTATCTACGACAACTTCTGTAGTAACGTCGTCCGGCTCCACGAGAACTGTCTCAAACGACTGGGGGGCAGCATGTTGTATATTTAGTTCTGAGGTTACGTTTTCTTGTTTTTGCGCGTCTTGGTATTTCATGTCGACTACGATGTCTTCTGAATTCGCAACTTGCTGCTCGCGCCTTAGCTGCTCTAGATCTGTTACAGGGTGAATATTCTTTGTTGCTATTTCAATAACGTCGTGTGTGCCATCGGTGCTTTTCACAACTTTTATAGATTCTTGAACTTGCAAATTATCCAGAGATCCCAAGCTCACCGGAACACCTTTGTTCTCAATAGTTTGAGATGCTGTGGAAATTGGCATAGGTGTTGTTGATGTTTCTTTAGTTAGTTGTTCTGGTTTTGTTTGATCGATTATATCTTGAATTAAGCTTTGCCCGGTTTGCAAAGAAACGTCTGCCAATGACGGTAGCGAAGCCTCGAGAGAAGAGTGAACCGATGACGCTTGATCTAGAGTCGCGTCTATACTGTTAGTTTCTTCTATCTGAGCCATTGGCTCATTTTCTTCGACCAGCTGCTGAAAAAAGATCGTTAAGTCTTAGACACCGAAACACGAAGTGCAGAAATACAAGGCGTTGGTTTATAATTAGCAATGAAAATAGTTAAGGGTGTATGGAGATCGGATTGTAAGTGAGAAGTTTATTTTTAGAAGAATATATTGATTGATGTACGTTTATGTGATATAAGAATGATGATAAACATTAAAATAATTAAGATTAAATAACTTTGAAAATCTCATAATTAAAATCTAAATTTAGATTGACATAATTTAAAGCGCTAAATCAAATATAAAACACACTTGTTGCTTTAGAACGCTATTGAGAACGACTTAATTATAAGTTGATAAAAACTTGATAGTAAATAAATTCAAAATTAATTATTATAAATATAGAAGAAATTTCAATTAGAAAATCTTAATTACTTTTTTCTTGTTATTACTTATGTAAATATACAGATAATAAACTTGATTTAAATTGTATATATAAATATATAACAAATAATAGGTATACAACCAGGTACTTTAAATTAATTAGAATAACATAAAGAAAGCGTCACTAACAGACCATTTGAGTCAGCAAAAGTATTTTTGGTTTTGCAGTAAAATGTTTTCAGTTAAAGGGAAAATATTTTTTCAATAATAGTCTATCGAGATCAAGAATCTAATATAATTGCATAGCATATTAACCATTTAACTGCAAATTAAACAATGCCTTGATTGTATAATTAATCAACTTCTAAACAAAGTATGGGATTAATAACTTCACATATAAATTGCTAAACCATGAAATTTTTATCAAAGACGTACCGTTATATGTTATTGTAAAGCTAGTAAAAATTTTTTTATGTAACTGAAGAAAATCTTTTAAGAAAACCAAAACTATTTTGCAGAGTAAAAATGGCATGTATCGACACTCTTATTTTATATAATAAAATCCATTAACTTAGAAAGAGTATTTTAATTACATACAATATATCATGCTTCATATTCGTATACATTTAAGAGAATGGAATGAAGAAAGAGAGATAAAGAGAAAGAAAATAAAATAGGGGAAATCGCATAGAACTCTTTAATGTGCAGCATTATTACAGTATTATAAAATAACATGTTTTTAATTACACGCAGCTTGTATATTACATAGTCTTTTTTATAAGTTACAAAATTAACAATGTATTAGAAACCTGTAAATAACAAATAATCAAAAGCAGAAAGAATATTGAAAATCAGGATAATTCATATCAGATTATCATTGAATAAATTACAACAATGCTGAAATAATAATTAAAAATTGTACAGTGAATTAAAAGAAAATATCAATATTTTACATAGTGCATTTGTAATTATTTCGTGCAGAGTACAAGAAAAGGTAAATGATTTAAAGCGTCAGGTATTGCTACAGTATAATAATAATAATGACGGTGATAATGATGATTAAGTCGATAAATGATGATTTCATGTGGTTTGATGGAAAAGCACTGTAACTTAATAATCCCAGCATGAACAGATTTATACCTTAATAATTACAGACTCTAGCATCTCTGTAAGCAAAATATTATTCTAAGTACATTTCATCTTTTTTCCAGTTAGACTAACCATGTACAGTTTTAACAATTTTTTTAAAATTATTGAACACAATATATGAGTAGCGACGATTCTCGTGCATAAATACAACTTTTACTTTAAGGGCTAGAAAGACAATTTAAAACTATAAAGTTCTAATTTTATTTATATTACTATAGTATTCACAATAAGACAATACGTATTCTAAATCTCTTAATACTCGTGGCAGTTGAGAAAAATAAAAAAAAAAAGAAGAAGAAGATACTGTACATGCTAATGGCTATAAAGAATTTGAATGAATCGCATATAAATGATTATTTTTAGAATGAATGATTATATGTATCAGCCAATGACACAGCCATAATTAGGTTATTGAATTCACTCGCTTAGACAAAAGTGTCCGAGTAAGTGGAGGTGAATTGTGTATTGTGCTCGCATTTAAACGAGACCTATCACCGTAGCATGATGAATAGTGGTGAGAGCATAAGGTTCCAAGTTCTGGTATGAGAGATGTACCTGCTGCTTCTGAAGAAGGAGATTAGCCATGTCTTGTAAGGCTACTTTCAGGTTTCTCGCCAGTTCACTAACTTCTGTCATAGATTCTAGCTCTGCTAGGCGCTGTAGCCGGAATGATATTTCTTCTTGCAAACCCTATTGAATCAGATATATTGTGTTAAACGACTTTTTAAGTTTTACTTGGAATAGCTTTGTAAGGTTTACAGCTTTTTTCCTAATCTTTTTTTTTAGCGTAATCATATTACAATAATGCTACAAGAATATGTCATACAAAGAGGACACATTTCAAATATCATAACACATTACGATTGAATTTGACAACTTCGAGTATCAGGAAATTATTTTTTTTAAAACCGTTGTAATGTTCACGTGTTTTTAAAGCTTTTATTAATAATGAAAGAGAAAACAAATTTAAAGAACCTGATAATTTAGGGTGCTTGTTTGATCATTAATTGAGAGTGTAACATGTCTGATCCAACTTTCAGTTTCTTCAAGGCACTGTTTATAAGCTCTGATTTCTTGCTTTCTTTGTTCTTGCATCTCGCGAGCTTGTTCAAGAGTTGATTGACCTTGTTCAGCTTGTGATAATAGGTGCGCAAGATGCTTTCGAATCTCGTTAATTGATATTTGAAGTACTTTGGTTTCAGCGTCTTGAGGTATTTGATTTATTTCACTGACGATTCTGCTCGATTCTTGATTATAGTACCGCAAATCAGCCAATATTGTCTATAAAAATAAATAATTTTATACGATATCTACATATATATACTTCTATCATTGATTCAAGAATTGAAATGTATTGAGAAGAGTTGAATTTTGGCAGAAGATTCCTACTTTATTATATTGACTAGGAGGGGTCCAGACGGTTAGATCATACATTTGGCTAAAACTTAATCATTAGATTCATTTTCGGGGTGATTTTTCCTTTACTTTTAATCGCTTATAACTTTGTAAAAAATTTGTATTTTTGCACGCAATAAGCCTTATATTAAAGCTTCTTCTTTTTTCAAATTTATTTTAAAGCTTTATCTAGCTTAGAACTGCTGTAGTAGTATTAATTTTTATTCAAATCTCTCAAAGTAACATTATATCGATTGATAAAATCAAATGAGCGTTAGGGTGAACTACTTTGGGATTTTTCATAAATTGGTATCAAAAATATATCCCAGAGTTTTAGACAAATCCATGACTCAGAGGTCGGGAACTCTCCTAGTGTTTGCATCTCACTTTTCACGTAAAAGGATTAATTGATGTGGTTGTGGTTTTAAAAAAAATTATAAATAAATTGTGAACAACTTAGAAAGTTATATAATAAATGAAGTAAATTCAATAGAAAATATCTTCACTAGAACTTTAAAGCATTTAATTTTTTAAAATAGCAATCTAATTTATGTGCACATAATTAATTCAGATGAAATAATTTTACAAATAATTATATTCTACATTTAATTATTTAATTATGTACAAAGAAAATTACCGAAATAGCGCTAATCATAGACTGCAAATTATCTCGAGGTAGATTCTTTAAGGCATCTTCAAGCTGAGCAAGTGCTATATTTAAGTCGTCGATGTTCTGTTTTGTTTTATCCTGGAACGAGAATCAAGAGTTTAACAAAGCATCAAATTGTAGCTAATTTGTGATGGCCGTGCGATTAAATTAGCACAACTTCCAATAATGCAGAACTAAATATAGCAACATTTTACAGCAAAAATCACTCATATACAAATATATTGTTAACATAAACTGAAAACAAAGTATACATATTTTAGTAACAAACTCGTTCAAATTCATTTATAAATTCGAAAATATTATATAAAGTGAACTGATTGACAATCAATTAATTTAAATTTAAAATAAATAGTAAAATTCATATTCACATTAATTCAATCAATTTTACTTTTCTAATATATGAATTTATAAATGAAATTTGGTTATAAAATTGGATTATATATTAATAGAAAACGACAACGTATAATCAATGAAAGTCTTAATTCATTGATTTTGATGAAGCTGCATAAGGTACCTGAAAGATTTTTTATGTTAACTTTTTTGGACCGATATTAATAATGAAAAGGAACAAGACATGATTTTACTTAAATATCGAGAAGAATTCAGTGACACTCTCAAACGCTAAAGAACAATTAAAAAGTTTTTAAGATAATCCATATCATTTTACATCTAGACGAGAATTGGCAGTGAAACATGCAAAAAGAAAATATATACAGTAAAATGATTTTAAATACGTAATTGAATCTTTTGAAAAATTCTTTTCATAAAGCAGAGTTATATTTAGATTATATATAGTTAAGTTACACAAACAATGCATATTCAGAAATCTTAAAGTATTAAAACAAATGTTGAAAAATGAAATCTCTGAAATATTTTGTTACTAAATCATATAAAAACAATACTTAAGAGGATGTTGAAATCTTTACTCATTTTTCATTTATATATTTTAACTGATAGCCATATTTTAACAAAATTATTGTTAGTCTGATAAATATGAAATGTATATGAAAACATCCAACATCGCCTTAAATGAAAAAAATGCGAACGAAAACTGCACAATAGCACATACGTTGGAAACCAGAAAATAGATCAAACGCAAAATATATTATTAAAATCACGAATTACGATAAATATTCTAGTGCAAAATAAAAATATAATTTAAGTTTTGTTGCCTATTAAACATACACATTAATAAAGAAAACATTAAACTATTTTGGAAATTAAATAAGATCAGCTTTTATCGTATTTCGATTTTACACGAACATCTTGAAATAATGGTTAAGAATGGTAGCAAAATATTTGCGCAACGTATGTTATGTAAATATACGCATAAAAGTCGTATATACACAAAACAGGAGCACAGTATGAAACTTTTCGCCCAGATTACAACTCGCACCTTCATTGTAAGAGTATTATTCTCTTGGATCTTCAGGGCCAGGTTATGAGACTCCATATTTCCTAGGATATTCTGCATCTCAATAGAACTGCTCGACTTTTCACCTAAATTTATGAAGGAATTCGGATGGGATATTGGATCTTGTGCATTTAGGTCGGAGGATTCAGGATAAGGATTGATAGCTTCCGGTATGTTAGCATTCTCCGAAAGTGTTTCCTGTTCGTCATCAATAAGTATGGTTTTCTCAAGTGATAAAAATGTGCTATAATCGCTCCAGCTACCGAGGCCACCTGGCAAGTCTGCGACTAAACGTTCAGTGCGCGGGGTACCGTCATTTGTATTTGAGGAGTTCAATTCAGGAGGATTTTCAGGTTTTCCACCTTGTCCTGAACTGCTATCATCAGGATCATCTTTATTATTTGAATCTTTGTTAGGAGATTCACTAGGCTTTTGTTTTTCATCTTTTTTACTATCTGAGGCAAGGGATTCGAAAAATTCACGTTCTGCTTCTTCATAAACGTGCTTATTCGGCCAAAAACCACTATCTTCAGATAGGAATTGAGTCCAAGAAAATAAAGGTTCAGTTTTCTCTTCTTTATTTGCGGAGCTCATCAAGATTTCTGGTATAATCTGTTTAGTTTTGTTCTGAGATACTACAACGATTTCATCATCTATGTAAAATGTAACTTTTGATTTCGGTGGTTCAGTTAGATCACTTTTTGATGAAGTTTCCAATTTCGATAAAGACATTGCTCGTTTGCCATCAAGCGCTTTTAGTTCGGTAGCCTTAGATTGATTTTCATTTTCTTTTTTTGGTTCGATGACAGATTCTAATTGTGTACTTTCTTTTAGTTCAATGTTCATATTTTCTGTATCGTCTTTCATAGGTAAAATTGCCGCCACGTTTTCGCATACATCTTTAGTTTTTTCTTGCACTACCGGTAATTTGCTATTTTCAATTGGGCACTGGATACTTTTTTCTGATGGCAAAGTTTCTTCTTTCTCCGGTACTTCATCTGTATTTTCTTTGGGAATGCTCAGTGGTGTAGACGTAGAGCCACTAGATTGTTGAGTTGTAGATTTGCTACTATCTATTTTATCTTGTAAGTTTGATGAATTTGCAATAGGTATTTTTGCATCTTGCTTGTTAGATTTCTTGTCCGGTTTATTTAATTTATCATCAATTAATGATTTCTCATTTGTTTGATTTACTTCCTTACTTTGTTCATTGATAGTTTCGTCACCTTTATCTTTTGTAGTCTTTTCTTTGTCAGATTCAATCTTAATGTCATTCTCATGATCGGTATTTTCATTGCCAGATTTTGATTGACTTGCTTCTGTTAAATTTGCTAAAGATTTTTTATTGTCTTTTTTCTGTTTCTTGCTTACTTTTACATGTTGTGTAGATTCACTTATAATAGAAGAACTATCACGTTGCAAATTTTCGTTATTTTGATTAGCTGCTTCTATCGTACATGGAATGTTTTGGCTACTTTGATTAATTTTTTCTATCACTTTTGCCTCATTATCTATCTTTGAAACTTTTACATTATCTGCTTTTTCTGATATCGATTGATTAATAGAGTCAGTTGTAGTTGATTCTGGTACATCAATACTTGTTTTATTCAATTCTAATTTTGATACGTTTTCTTGAGTTTTTCCCGAATCTTTAACTTTGCTCTGTTTTTCTGGTTTTTCAGGTACAGTATTATTTTTTACTTTTTCAGATTTGAGTTTTTCTGCCTTATTTGTATCTATTCCAACTTTTTCTTTAGCTCTTGAATCTTCTTTATCGCTTATCAATGATGACGGTTGAGAGGTTTTCTTTGAATTATCTTTTTGCATAGATTTGTTTAATAATTCGGGATTATCAATAAATCCAATTTCTTTGGTAGTGTTTAGTTTATCTTCGCCAGCATTTTCTAGTTCAGATTCTGATTCAATTTTACCTTTCTTATTTTTTGATTTCTTTTTATTTTTGTTACTGCCTTTGTATTGATCAGATTTTTCTTCGCTCTTTTTATCAGATTTTTCACTCATCTTATTGGGATCTTGACTAATATTACTTTCAATTCTTTTAAGTCCGGCATCTTTTGATACTTGTGCATCAGTCGATTGCTTATCTAATTTACATTTTTCATTAGATACAGTGTGTTTGGTATCTCCTTTCATAATTTCCTCTTTATTCTTTAGTTTTGGGTCATTCGCATCTGTACGTCCTTCTGCCGAAGGTTCACCTCTGCGCGAACTTCTTGAGCGAGAACGCGAACGACGGGACCGTAATTCCTTTCTATTTACGTACTCCATAAATCCTTGGTCATCTACATGAACAACATTTTCGATTGGATCAAGTACTTCTGTAACAACTATTTGAATTGGCGAATAAGTTGACTGATCTTGAAGAGGAAGTTTGTCATCTGCTTTAGTGAGTTTATGACTAGGCTCAGTTAATGAATTGTCTATCGATTCAAGCGTATTTTTCGCTGCTACTTCAGCGTAAGAAATTGCTTGAGATTGTTCTGTGTTATCTACTTCTATTGTTTTGGATTTAGGAGGAACTATTTCAGTTTTATCATTATCAATATTAATTTCTGATGGTACATTAGTTAATATTGCGTTTTCATATTGTTTCGTATTCATTGTTTGTTTTTTATTTTGAGGAAGTGAATCTGATGATGTAGAAACTTTAATATCATCATGTGAAAATAATACAGTGCTTGTAGCTGCGATTTCGGCGTACGATTTATCAGTACGTTCCAATTGCTCATCTCGATTTCTTTGATTTTTTCCTGTCGATTCCTTGTTCAAGCTGTTAACAGAACTTTTAGTTTCAGATTTAACTGCATCCTCTTGTTTTTCCACTTTTTCTTTATTCTCTTGTGGCTGTACATTTTTTTTAGATTTTTGAGATTTCTGCGATTTTCGTGATTGTAAATCTTTGTTATCAGAAGTTGATGCCGATTTAATCTCTGTAGTTGTAGTGTCTATCGATGATATAGGTTCTTTTACAGTGTCGAAGATAGTTTCCGCTTTTAAAATTTCACTTGGTTTTGATTCTAAAATAATTTGTTCTTTAAATACATTTTTATTGGCATCCTTAATTTCTTCTACTGGTTTTACAGCTAGGTCTTGCTTTCCTGCAGTGTTCGTGTTTGCCTGCGACTGCGTATTTTGCTTAGACTTTTGGGATTTTTGTGTCGTTATTTGGCAGTCTTTGCTATCCGGAGCCGGTGTTGATTTTGAATCCGTAGGTTTTGTGTCTACTTCGGACTTTGGGGACTCAACATTCTCAATTATATCATGAACTTTTGTAGAGTCTACGACAGATTTCGACTTTGTCTCGAATTTTTTATCGGTATCCTTAATAATCACTTCTGTTTTTGACGCTAAGTCTTCCTTTTTGGATTCGTCCTTACTTGTCTGCGGTTGCGCATTTTTCTTAGACTTTTGAGATTTTGGAGACATTATTATTTGGGAATCTTTGCTATCCGAAACCGGTGTCGATTTTGATTCGATAGAGGTTGGAGCCACATCGACCTTTGGTGACTCAGCTTCAGCATTCAGTTCCTTCAGTTTAGTAGAATCTTCAACAAGCCCCGTTTTAAAAATTTCACTTGATTTTTTATCGGAATCAACACCCCCTTCTGATGCAGTCACTGGGTCTTGCTTTTCGGTCTTGCCCTTGATTGCCTGTGACTGTGAATTTATCTTAGACTTTTGGGATTTTGGAGTCATTGTTATTTGGGAATCTTTGCTATCCGAAACTGGTATCGATTTTGATTCTGTAGGTTTTGTATCGGCCCCGGGCTTTGGTGAGTCAACTTTTTCCATCGGTTCATTCACTTTTGTAGAATCTGCGACAGGCTCCGATTTTAAAATTGCACTTGATTTTTTATCGGAATCCTTAATAGTCCCTTCTGGTTTTGACACTAGGTCTTCCTTTTTGGTTTCGTCCTTACTTGTCTGCGGTTGAGCATTTTTCTTAGACTTTTGAGATTTTGGACACATTGTTATTTGAGAATCTTTGCTATCCGGAACCGGTGTCGATTGTGATTCTGTAGGTGTTGTACCGGCCCCGGGCTTTGGTGTGTCAACTTTTTCAATCGGTTCATTCACTTTTGTAGAATCTGCGACAGGCTCCGATTTTAAAATTTCACTTGATTTTTTATCGGAATCCTTAGTCGTCACATCTGGTTTTAGCACTCGGTCTTGCTTTTCGGTTTTCTCCTTACTTGCCTGCGGCTGCACATTTTTCTTAGACTTTTGGGATTTTGGAGTCATTGTTATTTGGGAATCTTTGCTATCCGAAATTGGTATCGATTTTGATTCTGTAAGTTTTGTATCGGCCCCGGGCTTTGGTGAGTCAACTTTTTCCATCGGTTCATTCACTTTTGTAGAATCTGCGACAGGCTCCGATTTAACAATTTCACTTGATTTTTTATCGGAATCCTTAATAGACATATCTGGTTTTGGCAGTGGGTCTTGCTTTTCGGTTTTGTCCTTACTTGCCTGCGGCTGCGCATTTTTCTTAGACTTTTGTGATTTTGGTGACATTGTTATTTGGGAATCTTTTCTATCCGGAATTGGCGTCGATTTTGAATCCGCAGATTTTGTGTTTAATTCGGCCTTTGGTGACTCAACTTTTTCCATCGGTTCTTGCACTGTCGTAGAATCTGCGGCAGATTCCGATTTTAAAGTTATACTTGATTTTATTTCGGAATCCTTAGTCGACAAATCTGGTTTTGGAACTCGGTCTTGCTTTTCGGTTTTATCCTTACTTGCCTGCTGCTGCGCATTTTTCTTAGTCCTTTGCGATTTCGGAGATGTTGTTATTTGGGAATCATTGCTATCCGAAACTGGTGTCGATTTTGATTCTGTAGGTTTTGTATCGGCCCCGGGCTTTGGTGAGTCAACTTTTTCAATCGGTTCATTCACTTTTGTAGAATCTGTGAAAGGCTCCGATTTTAAAATTTCACTTGATTTTTTATCGGAATCCTTAATAGATACATCTGGTTTTGGCAGTGGGTCTTTCTTTTCGGTTTTGTCCTTACTTGCCTGCGATTGCGCATTTTTCTTAGACCTTTGCGATTTCGGAGATGTTATTTGGGAATCTTTGATATCCGAAAATGGTGTCGATTTTGATTCTATAGGTTTTGTATGGGCCCCGGGCTTTGGTGAGTCAACTTTTTCTATCGGTTCATTCACTTTTGTAGAATCTGCGACAGGCTCCGATTTTAAAATTTCACTTGATTTTTTATCGGAATCCTTAATAGACACATCTACTTTTGACACTGGGTCTTGCTTTTCGGTTTTGTCCTTACTTGTCTGCAGTTGCGCATTTTTCTTAGACTTTTGTGATTTTGGTGACATTGTTATTTGCGAATCTTTTCTATCCGGAGTCGGCGTCGATTTTGAATCCGCAGATTTTGTGATTAATTCGGGCTTTGACGACTCAACTTTTTCAATCGGTTCTTGCACTGTCGTAGAATCTGTGAAAGGCTCCGATTTTAAAATTTCACTTGATTTTTTATCGGAATCCTTAATAGACACATCTGGTTTTGGCAGTGGGTCTTGCTTTTCGGTTTTGTCCTTACTTGCCTGCGATTGTGCATTTTTCTTAGACCTTTGCGATTTCGGAGATGTTATTTGGGAATCTTTGATATTCGAAAATGGTGTCGATTTTGATTCTATAGGTTTTGTATCGGCCCCGGGCTTTGGTGAGTCAATTTTTTCTATCGGTTCATTCACTTTTGTAGAATCTGCGACAGGCTCCGATTTTAAAATTTCACTTGATTTTTTATCGGAATCCTTAATAGACACATCTACTTTTGACACTGGGTCTTGCTTTTCGGTTTTGTCCTTACTTGTCTGCAGTTGCGCATTTTTCTTAGACTTTTGAGATTTTGTAGATGTTTCTATTGTGGAATGTTTGTTATCGGGGATCGGAGTCGACTTGGATTCGATAGTAGTTGGAGCCGCATCGATTGTTGATGACTCAGCTGTTGCATTCAGTTCGTTCACTTTTGTAGAATCTATGATAGATTCTGATTTTAAAATTTCACTTGATTTTTTATCGGAATCCTTATTAGACAAATCTGGTTTTGGCAGTGGGTCTTTCTTTTCGATTTTATCCTTACTGGCCTGTGGTGGTTCATTTTTCTTAGACTTTTGGGATTTTTCAGATATTATTATTTGGGAATCTTTCCTATCCGGAACCGGTGTTGATTTTGATTCAATAGAGGCTGGTTCCACATCAAGTTTTGGTGACTCAGCCTCTGCAATCGGTTCATTCACTTTTGTAGAATCTGCGACAGGCTCCGAATTTAAAATTTCACTTGATTTTTTTTCGATATCCTTAATTGTCACATCTGGTTTTGGTTCTGGATCTTTCTTTTCGGTTTTATCCTTACTTGCCTGCGTCTGTGCAATTTTCTTAGACTTTTCAGATATTGCAGACGTTTCTATTTGGGAATCTTTGTTATCGGGGAACGGAGTCGACTTGGATTCGATAGGTGTTGGAGCCGCATCGATTGTTGATGACTCAGCTGTTGCATTCAGTTCGTGCACTTTTGTAGAGTCTGCGATAGATTCCGATTTTAAAATTTCATTTGATTTTTTATCGGCATCCTTAATATATACATCTGGTTTTGGCAGTTGGTCTTGTTTTTCGGTTTTGTCCTTACTTGCCTGCGGTTGCTCATTTTTTTTAGACTTTTGGGATTTTGAAGACATTGTTATTTGGGAATCTTTTTTATCCGGAACCGGTGTCGATTTTGATTCTGCAGGTTTTGTATGGGACTCAGACTTTGTTGAGTCAACTTTTTCAATCAGTTCATTCACTTTTGTAGAATCTGCGACAGGCTCCGATTTTAAAATTTCACTTGCTTCTTTTTCGGAATCCTTAATAGATACATCTGGTTTTGATACTGGGTCTTGCTTTTCGGTTTTATCCTTACTCGTCTGCGGCTGCACATTTTTCTTAGGCTTTTGAGATTTTGAAGACGTTTCTATTTTGAAATCTTTGCTTTCCGGAACCGGTGTCGATTTTGATTCCGTAGGTTTTTTATCTACCCCGGATTTTAGTGACTCAACTTTCTCAATTATATCATGAATTTTTGTAGAATCTACGACAGGTTCTATTTTCAAAATTTCACTCGATTTTTTATCGGAATCCTTAATACCCGTTTCTGGTATAGCCACTGACTCTTTCTTTTCCATTATGTTCTTGTTTGCCTGCTGTTGTGCATTTTTCTTAGATTTTTTGGACTGTGAAGACGTCGTTATTTGGGAATCTTTGTAATCCGGAGCTGGTGTCGATTTTGATTCCGTAGGTTTCGTACCTTCGTCGGACTTTATTGGTTCAACTTTATCAATTATATCCTGCACTTTCGTAGAGTCTATGACAGGTTCAGTTATTGAAATTTTACTTGTTTTTTTATCGGGATCCTTAATATCCGTTTCTAGATTAGCCATCGAATCTTTTTTTTCCACTATATTCTTGGTTGCCTGCTGTTGCGCATTTTTCTTAGACTTTTTGGATTTTGGAGACGTTTTTATTTGGGAATCTTTGTGATCGGGCACCGAGGTCGACTTTGATTCAATAGGTGTTGGTTCCACATCGAGCTTTGGTGACTCTGCTTTTAGTTCATTCACTTTTATAGAATCTGAGACAGGATTCGATTTTAAAATATCACTTGATTTTTTATCAGAATCCTTAATAGACATATCTGGTTTTTGCAGTGGGTCTTGCTTTTCGGTTTTATCCTTACTTTCTTGCGGCTGCGTATTTTTCTTTGACTTTTTTGATTTTGGTGACATTGTTATTTGGGAATCTTTTCTATCCGGAGTCAGTGTCGATTTTGAATACGCAGATTTTGTGTCTAATTCGGGCTTTGGCGACTCAACTTTTTCAATCAGTTGCACTTTTGGAGAGTCTGTGATAGATTTCGATTTTAAAATTTCACTTGGTTTTTTATCAAAATCCTTAACAATCTCTACGGCTTTTGTCACTGGGTTTTGCTTTTCTGGTTTATCCTTGTTGAGCTGAGGCTGCAAATTTTCCTTAGCCTTTTGATACTTGGGAGTATTTGGAATTTCTAATTCCTTTTTTTCGGAAATTGGAGACTCAACTTTCTCAATAGCTATACGTTCTTTTTCAGACTTTGCAATATTTTTTGTTTTGTTAGCTTCACTGGCATTTGCTTCTGGCTGGTCTTTAGGTTCAGATTCCGACGGGTCTTTAGGTTGAGTTTTCGCTACAGGTTTCCAAGTAACTTGTCTTTTCTTTAATTCTTGTTCGTAATCTTTAAGTTGTTTCACAAATTCAGGTTCTTCCATTTCTTCTTGTTCATCTTGTTGTTTTAGTAATTCCAAGTATCTTTGGTACTCCTCTTTTGTTCTTTCTTCAGCCCGCTTTTGAGCATCTATAAGCCATTTCCTATTCTGAAATTGTGGTACGTCGAGCAAAATAGTTTCATTTTCCATAATGTAATCAAATTCTTCTTGTTCCTCTGGAGTGAGATCAACATTCCAAGGATGGTTTTCGATAAACTCTTGAATAAATTCTGGGGTTAGTTTTTGATCTTTTTCAAGATATTTTGGTTCTTTAACCGGTACGTCTTTTTTAATTGCCCCTTTTGAAACATCTTTTAATCTAAAATATCTATCGTCAGGTAGATCTAATGGTGTAGGCTCGTCGCCCAGGTCTTCAGCTCCTGAAAGATCTTCGTATTCGTACTCATCTTCATTAATCGCAGTATGACATGAATATTCAAATGTTTTCGGTCCACATTGCTCTTGATTTTTATTTTTATTTGATTCAGTATCTTCTTGATCGAAATCATCACTCATATCTATTGGTTCATCTAATAGATTCATCCACGAGTCGTCTGATTTTAAATGTATTGAGGGATTTGATACATCAGTTGATTTTGACGTACCTGGCACACTTATATTGTTAGCACTTTCCGGTTTCATTACGTTTAAAACAGCTGGTTTATTCTCGTTTGCGTTCTGTGGTACTTCTACAATTTTAGTATCTTTATTGGTCGGTTTGGTTTGTTTGCTGAGTGTCTTGTTGGATTCAATATCATCAGCTTCGAGAGTTAATTTTGTATTCTGTAGTACTTCTGTAATTTTAGGATCTTCACGGCTCGCTTTTGTTTCTTTGTTGAGTAATTTGTTGGGTTCGCTATTACCAGTTTCGAGAATTAAATTTGTAGTAACTTTTTCTATCACTGAAGAAGGAGAAGCAGAACAAGATGACTCAGTTTTTATAATAGTCTCTGGGGTTTTCATTTTTGATTCTTGGACAATCCTTTCTATACTTGATGACCGTTGAATTTCATGAGGTGATTTAATAATTGAAGATTCTTGTACCACTTTTTGAATTTTGTAATAAGAATGTAAATTAGCTTCTGCTTCTGCGAGTGTATGATAATCTGATTGATAAGCTTTTACAATTTCATTAGCATACGGTTTTTCTGATAGTATTTTTTGAGTTTCGTTGTCGTTTTCCTTTTGCTTTATTAGTTCCGTTGCATTGACATTCGATGCTAGCGATACTTCTTCTTTTGTGCACCTTTCATTAATCGATTTTTCAGCTTTTGCACTTTCCTTAATTATTGCTTCTGCTTCCGAACGAGTTTTATTAGCACTAATTTTTTTTCTATCTTGTACACTACCAAATATAGGTTCATCTTCATTTTTCAGGAATTCATTGAAGGGCGTAATCGAGCTTTCAGAAGTTAAAGAGTCATGCTTTTCTGATTTATTTGGCAATAGTGTTGATGCATTTGATTCACACTCATTTTTTGGTATTTTTTCTGTGGTTGTATAAGTAGTTATTAAATTAGCTTCGACACTTTGAGGACGTAAACTTATTATCGTATCTACTCTTGAACACTGTTCTTCTTTCTTAATTGTTTTTGAAATAATATTGTGTGATTTATTCTGTTCGCTGAGTTGAACTGTTGAAGCTTGATTTTTGGACTCTAATTCGGATTTTATCAATTGTTCTTGTTTTTTATTTTTACTTTTCTTCCCTGAAATACATTCTTTTTCAACAACTGATTTTTCTAGTTTTAGAAAGTCTTCAGTTAGTTTTTTCTGTTGTAATTTCGAATCTTCTTCTGGTTTGGATTTACTAAAAACTAATTTTTCTTCAAATGTGACATTAGATTCTGATTTTGGCACTGATTTTGCAAATTGTAATAATTCATTTGGCGTTACAGATGATTCTTGATTTGAATTATTTGTATTTGTAGAATCTATTACTGTCATTTCAACACGAACATTTTCTGTATTTTTTTCATCTTTGCGAACATTAGAAGCTTTTGTAATAGTTTTCGGTGAATTTTTCTTTTTCTTATTTCCAGTGGTATCTTTTTGGTCAGATATTTGACCAACATTTGATTTTTGTCCATTTTCACTTTTTGATTTATCTTTTGTACTAGACTTAGTAATGTTTACATTTAACTGACTCTCTGTAACGGTTTCATCAATCTTAATATTTTCCGTACCTTTACTAAAATTTACGGTTTCAGAGTTTTCTTGAATTTTACTAAATTCATGTACGGATTCTTTTGTTATCGTTTCAGGTTTTGGTTTTGGTTTTGTTTCTATCTTTCGTTCTGATTCTAAGTTAATTTTTGTCGCAGATTTGTTACAATCTTTATTAACTTTATCTTTAATATTTTGATTTTTAGATTTTTGTTTATTCATATCCTCGATTTCTTTTAAGGCTTTGTCAATTTCATCTTCTGACGATTGTTCAATCTTTCCCCTTTTTTGTTTTTTCTTCTTTTCAATCGACTTTTTTGATGAACTATCTGGTGGAATAAGTTGAGAATCAATTTTTTCTCCAACTGTGCTCACTTTTTTGTTAACAGTTTGTTCATCTTCAGATTTTTTAATAGATTTTATTAATGTTTCGGAATTTATTAAAGCATCCTTTGGATTCTGTTTTCCTTCATTTAGTATTTCAACTTTATCTTTAAGATCATGCTTAGGTTTCTCGGCACACTTCTTACTTTTCTGTCGATTATCGTCCTTCTTCGGCTGCTGCTCTACAGGAGTTTGTTTTCGTTTCGTATCTTTCTTTTTAATTGTGTCCCAATTATCATTTCTACCCTTATTATCCTTTTGATTGTTTTCTTGTTGAGGTGAAAATTGTTTTGCAGCAGCTTGATTTGAAGATATAGATTGTGCACTAGGTGACCGCGATCGCTCTCGGCTTTTACCCAACGCTTGTTTAGGTGTAGCTGATGCTAGTTCTCGTGGTGTTAAACCCTGCGATAATATTTGGGCGTAGGAGAAAGAAGATCCACGAGATTCCAGATTTTCAGATACCTTTTCTTCTTTAGTTGGTGACTGTTTAAACGGTTGCGAACTATTTATTTCAATACTTAAAGGATCACTGGTTTGTACTTCTTTAACAGTGAACACAGGAGATTTTTCTATTTCTGTAGTAGAAGAAATCCGTTTACTAGTATCAATTGTAGACTAGTATTTGGTGCATCATTTACTGAAATATTAGATTGGACGTGCGCTGTGTGTTGCGATTTTAACAACATATTCTGACTTTCAGTCAAATTAGTACTTATATCAGTTTGTCCTAAAGTCTGAGTATGTTGATACAGCTCTGCAGGTAGATTTTTTAGGAATCTTGGATTTGCTGTAAAGTTTTCTTCTGAATATGGAAGATCAGGAGCATAACTTCCTATAGCAAGAGGTTCTAATTGTTGAATAGGCTGGTGGTGGGCTGGATTATAAACAAAAGAATTAACCGGATAAGAATTTATTTGTGAACTAATAAACCCTACTAGCTCTGGAATCGGATGCATGTAATCATAAATTTCATGTTGCGGTGTAGTTATTACAGGTTCATTAACAGTATTGAAATCTTCGAGTGGTTGATCTGCCCAACTTGTCACTTCCATTTTTGTAGTAGCAATCACTTTATCACTTGGCACAGAACTAACATTTTGGTAAGACACATCTTCTTTCGCAACATTAGTTTGTACCGTTATTTTATCATCTGATCTATCTTTTGCAGATTCATTCACTTTTAAACTAAGACCCTTTATGGGGGATAATTCACGAGATACCACACGTGCTTCTTTGAGCTTCAGATGCACCATTTCATCTACTCTTTCGTCTGCTTCCGAAGACGCTCTTGAAGAACGACCTCTTAACACATCAGCATAGGATGTCGATCCCGGGATCCACATCGGACTAGGAGATCTACCACGTCTTTCTTCGCGTGGTGCTAAACTGCGTAGAGCTGAACTTTCTGATATTTCTCTTTTCTTTTCTACACAAATTGGTTCTTTTGGCACTTGGGTTTCAATCACTTCTATTTGAACATTAGGAACTTTTTTATTTGAGCTTTCGGCAGCTCGCTGAGTTTGTTTAACTGGCATTTTTCTTGTTGGAGATCTTCCGCGTCTAGCGGGAGTTTCAGATTTTGCTTTGCTTGAATCTTTTTCTACTTGTGAATTGTCTTTGGGTTTCCGCTGTACTTCTTTAGGCGGCTGTGCTTTCGTATAACGTGTTTGATTTTCGTTTTGAATCTTCGGTTCTTGAACTTGAGCTTCTACTAAAGTTTCGTTCATCGATGTCGGACGAGGTACTGTACCACTTTGGCGAACATTTTGAAGGAGTAATGGAGCATCTTCATTAGTTTTTCGGTAGGGACTTGTATGGCGAGAACTTGACCTTGATCTTCCTGCAGCTATATCGGCATACGAAGCAATGCCAATCTGCTTGTTACCAGCCTCTGTGCCGGGTGGGATATAGTACGGATCTATCGCATGAATCTGATCGGCCAGGGTCCGTGTACGCTGCTTCCATTCCTCCAGTCGCATCCGCAATGCCTGCTCGCAAAACGTAAGTGCCAGGAGATCTCATTTCTTTGCGATTGTATTAAGAATTTTTCAGCGGAATGGATATACAAAGATATGTTTTTTTTTCAAGCATCGGAAGCACTTTTTATTTGTACATATGTTTAGTTTTGAATCTATATCACTTTAGAAATTTATTTTATTTTCAAAATTCTCAATTTGTTAAGATATCTTCGATTTTAACTAAGTCCTAACAATGATTAGGTAAAAGAAATATCTTATGTTTTGAATATTATTTGCGATTTTGACATTTTAGAAAAGGTCTGGAATTTAAAAGGAAAATATGGTTACGCCGATCAGTGGAGAAGAGAAAAAGATGTAAGACTGAATACTCTCTCGAATAAGGATGCTCTTTATTTTTCTCGTTTGTTTTTATAAATTAAAAACCTATGGTACATTAAAGAAAAACTTGTTTCTACGATTATGTGTATTACAACAATTTACACTTTCGAGAAAAAGAAATATCGATTAAAATCACAAATTAAATCATCTATACGCAATATTTGAAAAATTTATGAAATCGGAAGTTCTCTTTACGATACAACAGAAGTACACGAAGCGAGGGGCTCGAGCTTAAGAATGAAAAATCCGTAACAAAAGTCAAACCAAACGTACTCTCCCGTAATTGACATTATAACACAGAGTCTCACGCAAATTAATTTTCAGAGAGTTTCACTCTGAAACCATTGAGATTTAAGATTAAACGCGACAGGAATGCAGCGGTCTATCCGCTGTACGACTCTTTCTGTATATATTTTCGCACACTTCGCGAATATAATTCAGCCATTGGATGTGCTTTAAGCACCGCGGATCGCGTATTTAGCAATAACAGACAAATTGACATCCAATCACGTAAAATGATCAAAGGTCAATTTCGTCAATTGTTAAGGATCTAAAGATTCTACATCCGGAGTTCCTCGTTGAATTAACAGTTTCGATCGTTCTGATCGCGCTTGAATTTTACTATGCAAAGACTTTATCCTTTCTCGGCAGGTCTTTAAATTACATACGAGAAAAT